>OX336888.1:300000-302500 GCA_946959425.1 Argyrosomus regius
GCCGAGCTCTTCAGGTCCGGAGACGTCGCCCACACCACGATGACCACGAGCGACACGATGGACCACAGCGCCAGCAGGGCGATCACCACGTTCTTCGCCGTCTGGGAGGATTTGGAGGCAGCAGCCATGACGGGAGGAGGATGATGGACGTGAAGCTGATGGAGCTGACGGTGATGAAGACGAGCTGAGCTGCTCTCTGTCTGACGCTCAGGTTCATCTGAGCTGTACTTTCCCTTCAGGCAGGGCAGGAAGCCTCGGCCACGCCCACCAGCTCCACCAGCTCCACCTCCCACCTCCTGCCACCGCCCCACCCAAACCTCACCCTCCTCCTCCGACGATCAACAGGAAAGTCTCACAGCTAATATGGAAACTTTCTGAGTGTGTGTGTGTGTGAGTGTGTGTGTGTGTGAGAGAGAGAGAGTGTGTGTGTGTGTGTGTGAGTGTGTGTGTGTGTGAGAGAGAGAGTGTGTGTGTGTGTGTGTGTGTGTGTGAGTGTGTGTGTGTGTGTGTGAGTGTGTGTGTGTGTGCGTGTGTGTGTGTGTGTGTGTGAGTGTGTGTGTGTGTGAGTGTGTGTGTGTGAGTGTGTGTGTGTGTGTGAGTGTGAGTGTGTGTGAACTTGGATGAACTCTGCATGTTTGGCAGCAGGAGGTGAAACTTACAGAGAAATGAAACTCAGTTTCTTCACCTCCTCTTCTCTCTCTCTCTCTCTCTCTCTCCTCCTGTCTCTCTCTCTCTCTCTCTCTCCTCCTCCTGTCTCTCTCTCCTCCTCTCTCTCTCTCTCTCTCTCTCTCTCCTCCTGTCTCTCTCTCTCTCTCTCCTCCTGTCTCTCTCTCTCTCTCTCCGTCTCTCTCCTCCTGTCTCTCTCTCTCTCTCCTCTTGTCTCTCTCTATCTGTCTCTCTCCTCCTGTCTCTCTCTCTCCGTCTCTCTCCTCCTGTCTGTCTCTCTCTCCTCCTGTCTCTCTCTCTCTCTCTCCTCCTATCTCTCTCTCCGTCTCTCTCCTCCTGTCTCTCTCTCTCTCCTCATGTCTCTCTCTCTCTTTCTCTCTCCTCCTGTCTGTCTCTCTCTTCTCTCTCCTCCTGTCTCTCTCTGTCTCTCTCTCTCCTCCTGTCTCTCTCTCTCTCTCTCTCCTCCTGTCTCTCTCTCTCTCTCTCTCTCCTCCTGTCTCTCTCTCTCTCTCTCCTCCTGTCTGTCTTTGTCTCTCTCTCCTCCTGTCTGTCTTTGTCTCTCTCTCCTCCTGTCTGTCTTTGTCTCTCTCTCCTCCTGTCTGTCTTTGTCTCTCTCTCTCCTCCTGTCTCTCTCTCTCTCTCCTATGTCCTGCCAGCTGTTGGCCCTGCCCCCTCCTGACTCTGGGCTCTGATTGGCTGAGAGCTTCAGTCCTTGGATGCCTGGAAACATCCAAACAACAGTCCAAACAGTTCCTGCAGGAGAGACGAGTTAACCCTGAACTCATCAGAACACACAGCATTAGGCCACGCCCATCAGACAACGCCCATCACAGACTCCGCCCACTAGACCACGCTCACTCTACTGTGATTAAGTTCATAACATTAGCTAATGTTAGCTTTACATCCAAGCTAACTAAAATAGCTAATATTATCAGTTAGCTATGTTAGCATTTGCCCAAATCTAGCGAGGTCCATGACATTAACTTAGAGCTGATGGACTGTTGGTTCAGATGGTTCTGTTGATTCTGTTGGTTCTGTTGGTTCAGATGGTTCAGATGGTTCTGTTGGTTCTGTTGGTCCTGATGGTTCAGATGGTTCAGATGGTTCTGTGGGTTCTGTTGGTCCTGATGGTTCTGATGGTTCTGATGGTTCTGTTGGTTCTGTTGGTCCTGATGGTTCAGATGGTTCTGTTGGTTCTGTTGGTTCTGTTGGTTCAGATGGTTCAGATGGTTCTGTTGGTTCTGTTGGTCCTGATGGTTCAGATGGTTCAGATGGTTCTGTGGGTTCTGTTGGTCCTGATGGTTCTGATGGTTCTGATGGTTCTGTTGGTTCTGTTGGTCCTGATGGTTCAGATGGTTCTGTTGGTTCAGATGGTTCAGATGGTTCTGATGGTGGTTTTGTTGGTTCAGATGGTTCTGATGGTTCTGTTGGTTCAGATGGTTCTGATGGTTCAGATGGTTCTGTTGGTTCTGATGGTTCTGTTGGTTCTGATGGTTCTGATCCAGTCTCTGATGTTGTGGCAGAAACATCAGCAGGTTCTGGATGAAGTCCAGACGGGTTCTGAAACAAACAGTGACATCGTCTGCAGACACAAACTTCCTGTTTCAGGAGGATAAACAGAACTTGTTCTGGACTCACGGACCTGCAGCAGTCCGCTGACCTCTGACCCGGTTTCCTCGTTCCAAACACAGGAAGTGCTGCCAGTTCAGGTGAGGTGACAGGAAGTCATGTGACCAGGAGCTAAACCTGATGAACCCATCAGGACCCGGTTCAAGATGCAGACGGGTTCTGGTTCTGGTTCTGGGTTCAATGAGGCCCATCTCACAAACATGCT
>OX336888.1:307500-362500 GCA_946959425.1 Argyrosomus regius
ATCATATTCACAGAGTCATATTTACTTATTATATACAGTTTATATTTAGATATTTATACACACACACATATATATACATGTTTCTATGGTGGTGTCATAGGAGGAGTCAGGAGGAGGAGGTGTGGGATGTGTGTGTTATACATGTGCTTATATATATGTGTGTTTATATATATTTTTTATACAAATTTTTGTATGTTTTATGTGTTTTATATGTGATTCATGTTTCCTGTCAGATATTCTCACGCCTTTCATGTTTTTAGTTTGTCACATTTTATCTTCAATAAATCTGAACGACTGATGTTGTTTTAATATATGTATGTCTATATATATATATGTATATATACATATATATATATATATATATATATATATATATATATATATATATATATATATATATATATATATATATATATGTATATGTGTGTATATATCTATATCTATCTATCTATCTATCTATATATATATATATATATATATATATATATATGTGTGTGTGTGTGTGTGTGTGTGTTTAATAAAGAGTTTTCTGTACTGATTCAAAATAACGTTGTTTTTGTGTTGTGGAAACATTATGACAGTTTGTGGATTTCACAGAAAGTTTCCTGTTTTTCTGTTTGAACCAACTGAAGGCCTGATCCCAGAGCCTCTGGAGACATCCTGCCAACGTTCTGTAAACGTTCTGTCAACGCTCTGTCAGCGTTCTGTCAACGTTCACTTTGTTTTCAGTCTCCTGTTTCTCGTCAGGATCATCACAGAGCTTCAGACGACAGAACAACGGGTGAGAGAATACTTCAGATATGTTTAGTATTCATCTTTATAATGTATATTTAATATTCACATTTATAATGTATATATTTAATATTCATATTTATAATGTATATATTTAATATTCATCTTTATAATGTATATTTAATATTCATCTTTATAATGTATATTTAATATTCACATTTATAATGTATTTATTTAATATTCATATTTATAATGTATATATTTAATATTCATCTTTATAATGTATATTTAATATTCATCTTTATAATGTATATTTAATATTCACATTTATAATGTATATATTTAATATTCATATTTATAATGTATATATTTAATATTCATCTTTATAATGTATATTTAATATTCATCTTTATAATGTATATATTTAATATTCATATTTATAATGTATGTTTAATATTCATCTTTATAATGTATATATTTAATATTCACATTTATAATGTATATATTTAATATTCATATTTATCATGTATGTTTAATATTCATCTTTATAATGTATATATTTAATATTCATATTTATCATGTATATTTAATATTCATCTTTATAATGTATATATTTAATATTCACATTTATAATGTATATATTTAATATTCATCTTTATAATGTATGTTTAATATTCATCTTTATAATGTATATATTTAATATTCATCTTTATAATGTATATTTAATATTCAGCTTTATAATGTATATTTAATATTCACATTTATAATGTATATATTTAATATTCATATTTATAATGTATATATTTAATATTCATCTTTATAATGTATATTTAATATTCATCTTTATAATGTATATATTTAATATTCATATTTATAATGTATGTTTAATATTCATCTTTATAATGTATATATTTAATATTCACATTTATAATGTATGTTTAATATTCATCTTTATAATGTATATATTTAATATTCACATTTATAATGTATATATTTAATATTCATATTTATCATGTATGTTTAATATTCATCTTTATAATGTATATATTTAATATTCACATTTATAATGTATATATTTAATATTCATATTTATCATGTATGTTTAATATTCATCTTTATAATGTATATATTTAATATTCATATTTATCATGTATATTTAATATTCATATTTATCATGTATATTTAATATTCATCTTTATAATGTATATATTTAATATTCACATTTATAATGTATATATTTAATATTCATCTTTATAATGTATGTTTAATATTCATCTTTATAATGTGTATATTTAATATTCATATTTATCATGTATATTTAATATTCACATTTATAATGTATATATTTAATATTCATATTTATAATGTATGTTTAATATATATCTTTATAATGTATATGTTTAGATGTATTGATCTAAAGTAACTCCTGTTTATTAAAAACATTTGATTGAATATAATTTAAGATAAAAAACATTCTGAAGGATTGAAATAAAGTTAAAGACACGTTTATATAAAGTTATAAAACGTTATATGGATGTTTTTTCAACGTTTATTAAAGGTTGAAAACATAACTGAATTAATTTAAAGGCTGTTTGATCAGGATAACTCGTTATCAGGATGAATGCAGCTCGGACCTTCATCTTCTTCCTGAGGTCAGTTCACATTAATTAATTAATCTTCATTCATTCATTAAATCAGCCTCGTTTGTTTTGGAGACCTTACACACACACACACACACACACACACACACACACACACACACACACACACACACACACACACACACACACACACACGTCGCTGCTACAGGAGCCCAGAGAGGACAAACTGAAGTGTGACTGGACCTGACCCGGGTCGATGGTTCTGTCTGTGTTCTAGATGTTGGTGTGTGTGCTCTCTGCCCAGACGACCGTCTGTCTCCTTCTCCATGAGGTTCAGTGACGGGACGAGACTGCTCGTCAATGTTGACGAACAAGAAGAAGAACATCATCATCATCATGAGGAGGAGGAGGAAGGAGGTCTGTCTGCAGGTCAGAACATGACAGTGTGTGTGTGTGTGTGTGTGTTATGTTACAAGCTTGTCTTGCAATGCTGGAAAATAGATGGGAGATGGAATGGTATAGTGCAATCGAGGTGTTTATATGACAAACGAAGTGTATCATTTCTTCTTTTGTGTGTGTGTGTGTGTTCATGGGTTTTTATTGTTTATTGTTTGGACCCAAATGTTATGTTTTTAATTATTTGTGTCAATAAAATTAACTAACTAACTAACTGTGTCTGTGTGTGTCTGTCTGTGGTTGTTCTCATTATTCTGTCCATGTCCGTCTGCAGGTTGTGGTCCGTCTGTCCAGGTTCTGGTCTCTCAGGATCCCGGGTCTCCTCACCTGCTGGTCTGCCTCCTGTCTGGGTTTGACTCACCTGTTCAGGACGTCCTGTGGTGGGTCAACGACACCGCTGTGACATCATCAGAAGTGTCCTGGACAAGGTCAGAGGAGGGCGGAGCCTACAGCGCCACCTCTGTATTTGAAGTCTCGTCTGCAGACTGGAGGTCCAGATCCACGTTCTGGTGCGGGGCGGTCCAGGAGGACCGAGTGTACAGACAGAGAGTGTGTTCAGGACACGGACTGTGACTCAGAGGACACAGGTTCAAGTCCCAGACATGACTGCGGCCGCGTTCCATTTTTATAATAACCTGTAAAGATTTTTCTCTGCTCTGGTTTCCTGTCCATTTCAAAATAAAAGCTGAAAAAGTCTCTGAAGACAACGAGCTGAACATTCACCAGAATCATCAAACAGGAAGTAGAGTTCTGTTTACTTCCTGTCAGATAGGGAGGGGCTTGTTGTGGATATTGATTGGCATGTACAGCAGCCAATAGCGAGTGTGCGTTACACTCCCACTGCTATGCATCGCAGACTGAACTCAGATCAGCTTCAAACTCAGTTCAGAGTCTTTAATGATCAACAGAAATGAAATAATACATGCAGATACGTCGGTTTATATGTCGTCCTTCAAAATAAAAAAGTACGAGTTCACTCAAACACAAAACAAACACCGTTTACAGGTTAGCCCCGCTCACCTGGACCCCCCCCCGAGCCGAGATAAATAGAAGAAAATATTCATGTTTGTACAGAATATGTAAATCAAACATACACATACATGCTTTCACCGTGACAGCGACTCATCAGCGTGTTCATTTGGCAACAAGTTCACACCTGTGGACAGGTAAACGCCGCCACGCTCAGGACCACTCGTCTCATTTAAAGAGGAACCAAACATAGTCGGACCTTTAATGCCTCAAATGTCAAACATTTAGCCCCGCCCTCTGCCGCCTGATTGGTTTAGCTGTAGAATCTGGGTGGAGTTAGTGTTAGTAAGTGTTTAGCTTCACCGGGGAGTGACACTAATGGAGATAACGGAGGTGCTGCCTAAGCCTGATGAATCAGATCTCTGAGGGAGGGATTAAACCTGAAGCTGTAGGTACAGACACCTGGTGGTGACTGCAGGTACATGTAACAGTAGTCCAGTCCAGCAGGGGTCAGGATTCAGGGTCCAGTCCAGGTTTGGTTCCTCTTTAAAGAGAAAAGCCCTTCAGGGACGAATGTGTTTCATCTTCATGAGCCGGGTTTTCTATGGTGGCTGAGACAGAACAAAAAAGACAAGGATCAAGACTAGGACCAGGACCTGGACCTGGTCTAGGACATCAGTTTGTCTTCATCAAATATTTAAATATGATCTAAATTCACTTTTTGTCTCCTGGCTCAGAGTTAATGAGACATTTGATAAATCAGTCCTGTTGGACCGTCTGGGCCACCGTAGATTTGTCTGTCTCTGTGTCTCAGTCCTCGTCCATCAGTGTGTCCACCTGTCCGTCCTCTCTAAAGTCAGTGGCGGCTCCGCATGGTTACAATTTGACCAAGTGGAAGAAGCGGCATCTCGAATTGGATTGGATGGATCTGAACTGAGATTCAACGTCTGTGTTGGCGTGGCGTCAGGTCGTCGTCGAGCGGTTTTGTGGTTTTTGGAAGCCCCCGTACAAAAAGAGGTAGAACGTGTGGTCGCAGATCAGAGCACAGGGGACGGCTTCTTTTAGGGGGTCTGAACGCTGAAGATGATCTAACTATGTACACCATCTTCATCACCATCATCACCATCATCTTCATCACCATCATCACCATCATCTTCATCACCATCATCACTATCATCTTCATCACCATCATCACCATCATCATCACCATCTTCATCTTCATCACATCTTCATCACCATCTTCATCTTCATCATCATCATCACATCTTCATCACCATCTTCATCTTCATCATCTTCATCACCATCATCTTCATCACCATTATCACCATCATCATATCTTCATCTTCATCACCATCATCATCATCATCTTTATCACATCTTCATCACCATCTTCATCTTCATCACCATCATCATCACATCTTCATCTTCATCACCATCATCATCATCATCTTCATCACCATCTTCATCACCATCATCATCTTCATCACATCTTCATCACCATCTTCATCACCATCATCATCTTCATCACCATCTTCATCATCACATCTTCATCATCATCATCATCACCACCTTCATCATCACCATCTTCATCATCACCATCATCATCATCATCATCATCACCTCATCATCACCACATCATCACATCACTTCATCATCATCACCATCTTCATCATCACCATCATCATCATCATCACCATCTTCATCATCATCACCATCTTCATCATCACCATCTTCATCATCATCACCATCATCTTCATCACATCATCACCATCTTCATCATCACCATCATCATCTTCATCATCATCACCATCTTCATCATCATCACCATCTTCATCATCATCTTCATCACCATCTTCATCATCATCTTCATCACCATCTTCATCACCACCATCTTCATCACCATCTTCATCATCACCATCTTCATCATCATCTTCACCATCATCATCACCACCATCTTCATCATCATCTTCATCATCACCACCATCTTCATCATCACCATCATCTTCATCACCATCATCATCTTCATCACCATCATCATCTTCATCACCATCATCATCTTCATCATCATCTTCATCACCATCATCATCTTCATCATCATCTTCATCACCATCATCTTCATCACCATCATCATCTTCATCATCATCTTCATCACCATCATCTTCATCACCATCATCATCTTCATCATCATCTTCATCACCATCATCTTCATCACCATCATCATCATCATCTTCATCACCATCATCATCTTCATCATCATCTTCATCACCATCATCACCATCATCATCTTCATCACCATCATCATCTTCATCATCATCTTCATCACCATCATCTTCATCACCATCATCATCATCATCATCTTCATCACCATCATCAGCTGATAAATGTAAACAACACGATGTTTAACTAGAAGCTTACGATCACGTCACGTCACTACAGAGCAGATCTACAGCGGGGCGACAGTGAAGAGTAGAAAGGATAAAAAACTTCCCGCTTCTCCTTCCAAAGTCTGACAGCTGCTCGAACATGATGGGAAGAAAGAGAAGAAGGAGGAGGAGGAGGAGGAGGAGAACCCGAGTGAGATGAAGCTGCTCTCTCCTCGTCCACAGACGTCAGTCTGATAAAATACAATCAACAGCTCCTGTACAAGAAGAAGAAGAAGAAGAAGAAGAAGAAGAGTCTGTTTGTCTCAGATCAGATCTTAAAGGAGTTGGACATGAAGTCCTTCTGTCCTCTTGACAAACAGTTCTGTGACTCCACCCGTCCCTCCACCATCAAACATGTCAACTTTTAAAGGTGTTCGTAGGTTAGGCTAACTTCACCTCCTGCTTCCAGTGTTTATGCTAAGCTAGGCTAACCACATCCAGAGTGTCCAGACCGAACTGACGTGATTCCAGGACCAGAGTCACATGACACCTGTGCAGGTGAACAGGTCACCTGACTCACCACTTCCTGTCAGATGACCTCATAAATCTTCAGTTTGCTCCAACATTCAATGTTTTTCTGAGTAAACATGATTTGAATAATAATTATCAGAATAAGATCGAGGCTGACGTGTGACATCATCAGTGATGTAATGCTTCATTTCGGACACGAACACGCTAACTCACGTGTTTCATGTGTAACGAACACGCTAACTCACGTGTTTCATGTGTAACAAACACGCTAACTCACGTGTTTCATGTGTAACGAACACGCCGCTCGCTGTAGAAACAACAAACAGCAAGATGCCGCTTCAGTTTCACCTGATGATCAATTTAAGTTTAATTTAGCATGTTAGCTTAGAGAGGCTAGCTGAACCTTTGTTCTGTTTTATCAATAAATTATTTTTAATTTGACTGAAAACATCATCGTTTACTTTTATAAAGAAAAAAAACTCCACCACTCGTGGACGACCTGTAATCGAGTAGCTGAAGAATGTAACTAAATACTTTAATACTTAAAGACAAAGAAAAACTGAAGTGATGCTTAAATAAACTTTTTTATATGAACTTTGAGTTCATATAAAAACCTCGGCGGCAGCGGCAGCTTGATGCGTTTGTTTGTTTTGTGGTCGCGTGTCGACAGATTTGATATGAGACAAATTCTTTCATTTCAAACTGACACCAGCAGCTCGACAGTAAAAACACCAGCAGACCGTCAGTATGTAGCTGTTAGCATGTTAGCGTAGCGTTAGCAGCAGAGCTAGTGGAAGATGTCGTGGTGCTGTTGAAGCTCTGGGTGTTTCTGGGTGTTACGGGTTCTTTGGGTTCTGGATCAGTTTGGTCCCATCTTTCATGTAAATGTTCCTGGAAGGCTGAACTCTGTTTGTCAGGTGATCACTGGCAATGAGTGGTCTTAGTGGCTGGCTCCGCCCCCGGCATGAAGCCGTTGCTGAGGCTGCTGGGACTTGGAGGCGTTGCCAGCGTGGGTGTGGCCTTGACCCTGGAGACGGGATCTACCACGGAGCAGCTCTTCTGCGGCAGTCGGGGCTGAACCACGGTTTTGGGGATGACGGACGCTTGTCGTAGCCCGTCGACCCGCAGCGGCGGTCTGGTGGGGGCGGGGCCTGTGGGTGTGATATCAGAGCTGGGTGGTTTGGGGCTGCGTGGAGGGGAGGGGCTGACAGCACTTTGGTCGGCGGGCTTTGATTCGTCCTCCTGCGGCGGCTGCTGGTCTGGGGGCGGGGCCTCGTTGTCTGTGGGGGCGGGGCTTGTTGACTCAGGGCGTGGGTCCTGCTGCATGCTGCTCTGCCTGGACGTCCCCGAGCCGGGAATCTCACAGCTGTCTGTACGACGCCGCGAGCCCTCGTGCATCCGACTGGTGGCCACAACGGCCTTCATGGCAGCCTGTCCACACACACACACACACACACACACACACACACACACAAAGAAAATGTTAAAAGAGGTTCTGAACCAGCTGGGTCCACAAAGAACAAAAAACAATCTTTGGAGCAAAGTTTATAGTGCCTTCAGGAACCATTTCTACAAACATCTTTTCTCGTGCTTAAAGGTTCTTCGTGGAACTTCAATGGTTCTACAGCATCAAACTGAAGAACCACCTTTATTGTTCTCAGTGGTCATCGACACTCAGATGCTGTCCTCACCTTCAGTTTGCGTCGAGCGTTGAACTCCTGTAGTTTCCTCTGGGTCGTGTCCATATGGGAGAACCGGGCGGCTTTGCCCAGAACCCAGGGGTGCTGCAGGGCCTCCCGGACACTGAGGCGCTTGTGAGGGTCAAGAACAATCAGCTTACTGACCTGCAGACGGACAAACGGGGACAGGACCGAGTTCAGAACACCTGCCCAACAAGGAACCGTCTCCAGGTAACGTGGCACAGGTCAGACCGAGCCGATACAAGCCGAGACATTCCAGACAAGTCTGAAGTCATCACAGACGAGTTCAGTTTAGGTCTCAAGTCCATTTCAAACAGGTCCAGGTTAACACTCGAGTCATTCAAAACAAGTCACTGGCTTCAATTTCAACTCCTTTAAAACAAATCCAAGTCCAGTCATTCAAGAGACCAAGCCATCGAAGTCTAAGCTGTTTGACAGTCCAAGTCCTTTTAAATCAAGTCCAAGTCATCTGATAAAAGTCCAATCATTTAAAACAAATCATTCAAAAACATTACAACAAGTCCAACAAGTCATTTGAGATCTTAATGCCACTTAGAGATCCAAGTCAAGTCCAAATAAACCCTGTGGTACTACGAGAGGTCAGAAAGTCCAGATGAACTTCTCACGCTGACGAGTCTTCGTATTTATTGAGACAAAGTAAAAAAGTAAAATGACTCGACATGTACGCCTGAAGTGGAGGAGGAACTCACCAAGTCCTTGGCATTGAGGGAAACCTCGTCCCACCACGGAGACACAAACTCGTAGTCACAGTTCAGGATGCGGCTGTACATGTACTGATCCCCCCTCGGGTCAAAGAAGGGCTCGAACCCACAGAGTCTGAGGAACAGGTACAATTAATGGTACAGGTACTACAATTAATGGTACAGGTACTACAATTAATGGTACAGGTTCATAATGTGGCTGAGAAGGGAACAATGAAGGTACAGTGTGATAAGAAAGTGTTAATGCAACAGTAAGTGCTGTGACAATTCTTGTATGTATCATGTCCAGTTGTAGAGAGGACAGATGTATCATGTCCAGTTGTAGAGGGACAGATGTATCATGTCCAGTTGTTGGTAGTGTTGTAGAGGAGGTCCTCTCTGAAGAGCTGGAGGTCTTCAGGAGGTGTTTGAAGGTAGAGAGGGACGCCCCTGATATGGTAGGAACTGGTAGGACGTTCCACCAACAGGGAACAACAGACGAGAAAAGTTTGGATTGTCCTGAAGGGACAGGTCAGGACCTGATCCACTGACTGGAGTCTCATGTTAGTGAATGTTTAAGTGTGAACACAGTCAAACCTGAAGGCTTCATTAACGAGCTGATTAACGGAGCACATTAGGATGTGTCTCACATTATGTCATCACTGTTAACGCTGTTAGATGTCCATAAAACTTAAAGTGAGTCAGTACTTCATCACATCCCCATGTGTGTGTGTGTATGTGTGTATGTGTGTGTGTGATGGACTCACAGGATGTAGAGGATGACGCCCACCGACCACATGTCCACCTCAGGGCCGTAGGCATTCCCCCGCAGGATCTCTGGAGCTGCAGGCAGAGGAGCCGGTTAGCAGATGGCTGACAGAAGCTCCAACTGACAGTACTGAGAAATCCTACAGTGCACCTGCAGTGAATGCATCACTGCCCACTAATGGATATCACAGCAACAGCAGAGGTCATTAAACACATCTTCAACTGATACTACACCATCTACTACACCATCTACTACTGCTACTACACCATCTACTGCAGCTACTACACCATCTACTGCAGCTACTACACCATCTACTACTTCTACTACACTATCTACTACACCATCTACTACTGCTACTACACCATCTACTGCAGCTACTACACCATCTACTACACCATTTACTACTTCTACTACACTATCTACTACACCATCTACTACACCATTTACTACTTCTACTACACTATCTACTACACCATCTACTACACCATCTACACCATCTACTTCACTATCTACTACACCATCTACTACAGCTACTACACCATCTATTACACCATTTACTACAGCTACTACACTATCTACTACACCATCTACTACAGCTACTACACCATCTACTACACCATCTACTGCATCTACTACAGCTACTACACTATCTACTGCAGCTACTGCACCATCTACTACACTATCTACTACACCATCTACTACAGCTACTACACCATTTACTACTTCTACTACACCATCTACTACAGCTACTACACCATCTACTACAGCTACTACACCATCTACTACATCATCTACTGCATCTACTACAGCTACTACACCATCTACTGCAGCTACTACACCATCTACTACGCCATCTACACCATCTACTACAGCTACTACACCATTTACTACTGCTACTACACTATCTACTACACCATCTACTGCATCTACTACACCATCTACTACAGGTACTACACCATCTACTACACCATTTACTACTGCTACTACACTATCTACTACACCATCTACTGCATCTACTACAGCTACTACACCATCTACTACACCATCTACTGCAGCTACTACACCATCTACTACACCATCTATTACACCATATACTAGTGCTACTACACCATCTACTACAGCTATTACTCCTCCTCCATGATGCAGTACTGCTTGTACAGGTGCAGTAGAGGTGGTACTCACCGCAGTACCCCGGTGTACCACAGACGGTCTTCATGGTCACCTGATCGTCGATGATTTTGGAAAGTCCAAAGTCAGCTGAGAGAGAGGAGACATAAATAAATAAATAAATATGTATCGTTGATATGAAGACAATCTGAATGAACTGTTGAATCAAATGAATCAAATCAAATGTTTATTTGTTTCCTGTTTTTGTTTGTTTGCTGTTTGTTTATTTGTTTCCTGTTTGTTTGTTTCCTGTTTGTTTGTTTGTTTGTTTCCTGTTTGTTTGTTTGTTTCCTGTTTGTTTGTTTGTTTGTTTCCTGTTTTTTGTTTGTTTCCTGTTTTTTTTGTTTGTTTGCTGTTTGTTTGTTTGTTTCCTGTTTGTTTGTTTGTTTCCTGTTTGTTTGTTTGTTTGTTTCCTGTTAGTTTGTTTGTTTCCTGTTTTTTGTTTGTTTCCTGTTTTTTTTGTTTGTTTCCTGTTTGTGTTGAAATGAGAGCAGAGAGTGAAGCAGAGGGAGGTGGAGGACAGTGTGTGTCTGAACTGAAGGTAGTGTTGGTGGTGTGGAGCGGAGGCTGAATTTGAGCTTCTTCCATCTGGACCTGTTAGCCGGAGGCCTACCGGCCATCTGGACTCTGACACACTGAGACTTCTCGTGGTTCACCAAAAAAAAAAACAGGAACCAGAGACCGACTGAAGGTCCGCTGTCTTTACTGCTGAACAGCCAGGATGACTGTTTATTCAAAACATATATCAACTTATTATCATCATCATTATTATTATTATTAGGTTCAGCCTCCACAGACAAACAAACAAGGTCACATCACAGATTTATTGGGTTGTGTCCCATCGTGAC
The DNA here is from genome assembly GCA_946959425.1 of Argyrosomus regius. Taxonomy (NCBI): domain Eukaryota; kingdom Metazoa; phylum Chordata; class Actinopteri; family Sciaenidae; genus Argyrosomus; species Argyrosomus regius. The sequence continues at coordinate 319,338 of OX336888.1, forward strand.
ATATCGAATTGTATCATAACGTATCATGTCATGTTGTATCGTGTCGTGTTGTATCGTATCGTGTTGTATCATGTCGTGTTGTATCGTGTCGTGTTGTATCATGTCATGTTGTATCGTGTCGTGTCGTGTTGTATCGTGTCGTGTTGTATCGTGTCATGTTGTATCGTGTTGTGTCGTGTTGTATCGTGTCGTGTTGTATCGTGTCATGTTGTATCGTAACATATCGTTGTATCGTGTCAGGTTGTATCGTGTCTTGTATCGTGTCATGTTGTATCGTAACGTATTGTTGTATTGTGTCATGTTGTATTGTGTCATATTGTATTGTGTCATGTTGTATCGTGTCGTGTTGTATCGTGTCGTGTTGTATCGTGTCGTGTTGTATTGTGTCGTGTTGTATTGTGTCATGTTGTATCGTAATGTATTGTTGTATCATGTCATGTTGTATTGTGTCATATTGTATTGTGTCATGTTGTATCATGTCATGTTGTATCGTGTCGTGTTGTATCGTGTCATGTTGTATCGTAATGTATCGTATTGTGTCATGCTGTACTGTGTCATGTTGTATCATGTCTTGTTGTATCGTAACGTATCGTTGTATCGTGTCATGTTGTATTGTGTCATGTTGTATCGTGTCATGCTGTATTGTGTCATGTTGTATCGTGTCATATTGTATCGTGTCATGTTGTATCGTGTCATGTTTTATCGTGTCATGTTGTATCGTGTCATGCTGTATTGTGTCATGCTGTAAAGTAACGTATCGTTGTATCGTGTCATGTTGTGTCGTGTCTTGTTTTATCGTGTCATGTTGTATCGTGTCATGTTGTATCGTGTCTTGTTTTATCGTGTCATGTTGTATTGTGTCATGTTGTATCATGTCATGTTGTATTGTGTCATGCTGTAAAGTAACGTATCGTTGTATCGTGTCATGTTGTATTGTGTCATGTTGTATTGTGTCATGCTGTAAAGTAACGTATCGTTGTATCGTGTCATGTTGTATTGTGTCATGTTGTATTATGTCATGCTGTATAGTAACGTTTTGTTGTATCATGTCATGTTGTATCGTGTCTTGTTGTATCATGTCTTGTTTTATTGTGTCATGTTGTATCGTGTCTTGTTGTATCATGTCATGTTGTATCGTGTCTTATTGTATCGTGTCATGTTGTATCGCGTCTTGTTGTATCGTGTCTTGTTGTATTGTGTCTTGTTGTATCGTGTCATGTTGTATCGTGTCTTGTTTTATCGTGTCATGTTGTATTGTGTCATGCTGTAAAGTAACGTATCGTTGTATCGTGTCATGTTGTATTGTGTCATGTTGTATTATGTCATGCTGTATAGTAACGTTTCGTTGTATCATGTCATGTTGTATCGTGTCTTGTTGTATCATGTCTTGTTTTATTGTGTCATGTTGTATCGTGTCTTGTTGTATCATGTCATGTTGTATCGTGTCTTATTGTATCGTGTCATGTTGTATCGCGTCTTGTTGTATCGTGTCTTGTTGTATTGTGTCGTGTTGTATCGTGTCATGTTGTATCGTAATGTATTGTTGTATCATGTCATGTTGTATTGTGTCATATTGTATTGTGTCATGTTGTATCATGTCATGTTGTATCGTGTCTTGTTGTATCATGTCTTGTTTTATTGTGTCATGTTGTATCGTGTCTTGTTGTATCATGTCATGTTGTATCGTGTCTTATTGTATCGTGTCATGTTGTATCGCGTCTTGTTGTATCGTGTCTTGTTGTATCGTGTCTTGTTGTATCGTGTCATGTTGTATCGTGTCTTGTTTTATCGTGTCATGTTGTATTGTGTCATGCTGTAAAGTAACGTATCGTTGTATCGTGTCATGTTGTATTGTGTCATGTTGTATTATGTCATGCTGTATAGTAACGTTTCGTTGTATCATGTCATGTTGTATCGTGTCTTGTTGTATCATGTCTTGTTTTATTGTGTCATGTTGTATCGTGTCTTGTTGTATCATGTCATGTTGTATCGTGTCTTATTGTATCGTGTCATGTTGTATCGCGTCTTGTTGTATCGTGTCTTGTTGTATTGTGTCGTGTTGTATCGTGTCATGTTGTATCGTAATGTATTGTTGTATCATGTCATGTTGTATTGTGTCATATTGTATTGTGTCATGTTGTATCATGTCATGTTGTATCGTGTCGTGTTGTATCGTGTCTTGTTGTATCGTAACGTATCGTGTCATGTTGTATCATGTCTTGTTTTATCGTGTCATGTTGTATCGTGTCATGTTGTATCGTGTCATGTTGTATCGTGTCATGTTTTATCGTGTCATGTTGTATCGTGTCAAGTTGTATCGTGTCATGTTGTATCGTAATGTATTGTTGTATCATGTCATGTTGTATTGTGTCATATTGTATTGTGTCATGTTGTATCATGTCATGTTGTATCGTGTCGTGTTGTATCGTGTCTTGTTGTATCGTAATGTATTGTTGTATCATGTCATGTTGTATTGTGTCATATTGTATTGTGTCATGTTGTATCATGTCATGTTGTATCGTGTCGTGTTGTATCGTGTCTTGTTGTATCGTAACGTATCGTGTCATGTTGTATCATGTCTTGTTTTATCGTGTCATGTTGTATCGTGTCAAGTTGTATCGTGTCATGTTGTATCGTGTCATGTTTTATCGTGTCATGTTGTATCGTGTCAAGTTGTATCGTGTCATGTTGTATCGTGTCATGTTTTATCGTGTCATGTTGTATCGTGTCATGTTGTATCGTGTCATGTTGTATCGTGTCATGTTTTATCGTGTCATGTTGTATCGTGTCATGCTGTATTGTGTCATACTGTAAAGTAACGTATCGTTGTATCGTGTCATGTTGTGTCGTGTCTTGTTTTATCGTGTCATGTTGTATCGTGTCTTGTTTTATCGCGTCATGTTGTATCGTGTCATGTTGTATCATGTCATGTTGTATTGTGTCATGCTGTAAAGTAACGTATCATAGTATCGTGTCATGTTGTATTGTGTCATGTTGTATTGTGTCATGCTGTAAAGTAACGTATCGTTGTATCGTGTCATGTTGTATTGTGTCATGTTGTATTGTGTCATGTTGTATTATGTCATGCTGTAAAGTAACGTATCGTTGTATCGTGTCATGTTGTATTGTGTCATGTTGTATTGTGTCATGCTGTAAAGTAGCGCATCGTTGTATCATGTCATGTTGTATCGTGTCATGTTGTATTGTGTCATGCTGTAAAGTAACGTATCGTTGTATCGCGTCATGTTGTATTGTGTCATGTTGTATTGTGTCATGTTGTATCGTGTCTTGTTGTATTATGTCATGCTGTAAAGTAACGTTTCGTTGTATCATGTCATGTTGTATCGTGTCTTGTTGTATCATGTCTTGTTTTATCGTGTCATGTTGTATCATGTCATGTTGTATCGTGTCTTGTTGTATCATGTCTTGTTTTATCGTGTCATGCTGTATCATGTCATGTTGTATCGTGTCTTGTTGTATCGTGTCATGTTGTATCGTGTCTTGTTGTATCGTGTCATGTTGTATCGTGTCATGTTGTATCGTAACGTATCGTATCGTGTCATGTTGTATAATGTCTTGTTTTATCGTGTCATGTTGTATCGTAACATATCGTGTCATGTTGTATCATGTCTTGTTTTATCGTGTCATGTTGTATCGTAACGTATCGTATCGTGTCATGTTGTATCGTGTCATGTTGTATCGTGTCATGTTGTATCGTGTCATGTATCGTAACATATCGTTGTATCGTGTCATGTTGTATCATGTCTTGTTTTATCGTGTCATGTTGTATCGTGTCTTGTTGTATCGTGTCATGTTGTATCGTGTCTTGTTGTATCGTGTCATGTTGTATCGTGTCTTGTTGTATCATGTCTTGTTGTATCGTGTCATGTTGTATCGTAACGTATCGTTGTATTGTGTCAGGTTGTATCATGTCTTGTTGTGTCGTGTCAGGTTGTATTGTGTCGTTGGTTTGTTACCGATCTTCAGTGGAGCGTCTAGCGACAGGTCAGCATACAGCAGATTCTCTGGTTTGAGGTCACGATGCACAACGCCGTTCTCATGAAGATACTGAAACACAAACAGACATGAACATGACAGCGCCCTCTACAGGCTGCAGAGGTCATTACGGACACCACATGAACGTGACAGCGCCCTCTACAGGCTGCAGAGGTCATTACGGACACCACATGAACGTGACAGCGCCCTCTACAGGCTGCAGAGGTCATTACGGACACCACATGAACGTGACAGCGCCCTCTACAGGCTGCAGAGGTCATTACAGACACCACATGAACGTGACAGCGCCTTCTACAGGCTGCAGAGGTCATTACAGACACCACATGAACGTGACAGCGCCCTCTACAGGCTGCAGAGGTCATTACAGACACCACATGAACGTGACAGCGCCTTCTACAGGCTGTAGAGGTCATTACAGACAGCACATGAACATGTTGGACCGGCTCAGGAGGATTTGGCAGCACGGACTAAATGAACGGACAGAATGAAAATCTGAACAGATGGCATCTTCCTCCAGCTCCCAGCATGCCCTGCTGCCCTCTCATCACTCACTTCCTGTTCTCAGATGAGTATAAGAGCAGATTGAACCTGAACACACAGAAGAAGAACCTCTCTTCTTCTTCTTCTTCTTCTTCTTCTTTAAACTCACAGTTTGATTTGAACATGAACTCTGTGTTCAGGGTGTGGTTAGCCTAGCTTAGCACAAACACTGGAAGCGGGTGGAAACTGTTAGCCTGTCTCAGTGTATGTTTATGTCTGCAGCATCTCGCTCTATGTCCACCTACTGAGGTCACGACCCGCACTTTGAGAAACTGTTGATGTATTCAGGGACTGTGGGATGTTTCTGCACTGCAGATTAACATCACATACACATCAGATACAACACAACTGTAATCCTAACACACACACACACACACACACAGACACGTTCATAAACACATGTCAACACAAACATACACAAACATACACAGGCGTATGTTTTTCTGTGTGGTAGATGTAGGTCAGCTGTGTGTGTGTGTGTGTGTGTGTGTTAATCCTCTCTGTTTTAATCTGTTCAGCAGCAGGATGGAAGCTGCTGTTACATAAGAGACCCTCAGCTGCTGCAGCAACAGCAACAAACTACAGCAACAGCAACCAGCAACAGCAACAGCTCGATCAGCTGCAGACACTTGAGTCTAAAATTCTGGATCTGGACCCGCACAGACCAGAACCAGGATGTGTTTGAATAAATTAAATATAATTTTCAAAATAAAGGACTTGATCCACTTCCTGTTTGCTGCTCTGAGGCTTTTATTTTGACATTAATTAGACGTTAATTAATCACAGTCGCTGCGTTCAGACCTCAAATAACCTCTGTGTTGCCGTGAAGACGCTGTGTTGTGTAAGCGTGTCAGTGAACGCCTCGTCTTGACATTTAAATAAAATTTTTTTTCCTCGTTCACGTTTGACTAAACCGACAGAAAGACGGTGATTCATCAGCTGAGGAGGCGGACTCCCACACCAGAACAGAACCAGAACATCAGCAGGAAGTCCAAACACAGACACCTTAAAGGAGCACAACATCCGGTCACAAACAGACGAGGAGGATGGAGCAGCTGCTTCATGATCTGAGCTTCAGGCGGAGCAGAGATGGAGGAAGTGAGCGGTAATCTAATGAGCAGATGGATGGATGGACTGTGAGCCGGGTCAGAACAGACGTGGCTGCTGCTGCACTGAGACCAGAACCAGAAACTCACACAATGATGGATTTTCCTGACATTGAGAGCAGACAGTGAAGGCAGCAGACTCACCGCCACGGCCTCCAGGATCTGTTTGATGACGTGAGCGGCGTCTCTCTCGCTGTAATAACCACGCTCCACGATCCTGAAACACACAGGTGAGACAGGTGAGACAGACAGGTGAGACAGACAGGTGAGAAGATGATGAAGGCGTGTTACTAAATGTTTAAATGATCGGACCTATCGAACAGCTCGCCTCCCGTCACCAGCTCCAGAACCAGAGCGATGTCAGTGTCTGTCTCAAAGATCTCCTTCAGCTGGATCTGACAGGAAACACAAGACAGGAGATTAATATGACACGTATGTTTAATATGACACGTATGTCATACTGTCATTAAATCAAACACATCTAAAATCATTAAGAACGCCTCGGTAACGTAACGAGAACATACTCACAATGTTCGGGTGGGACAGACGCAGCAGGACGCCGATTTCTGTGCGAACGATTTTCTTATCGATCTGCAACAGAAGAAACATGAGAGTGAACACGTGAACACATCGTGAACACATCGTGAACACATCGAGAACACATCGTGAACACATCGAGAACACATCGTGAACAGGTGAACACGTCAAACTTTATTCTACAGTTAGCACTGAGATCATCTGTGTTGTGTTAGCCTAGCTTAGCACAAAGACTGGAAACAGGGTGAAACTGTTAGCCTAACTCCATCACAGCTGTATCCTGTTAGCTTAGCGTTAGCTTAGCTTTAGCTTGTAGAACCAAACCCAGCTGATTTGGTCTGGTGATTAGCATGTTAGCATGTTTGCTAACAATATCCAACAGGTAAACTCTTCTAGTCTTTGTGCTAAGCTAGGCTAAACATGACAGACAGCTGTTAGCATGTTTCATGACGAACCGTTTTCTTGAGAACTTTGATGGCGAACGGTTTCTGAGTCTGTTTCTCTTCACAGCGAAACACGACGGACGTTGCTCCTCTGAAACACACAACATGACAAGAACACATCAGGAACATGTTTAGAACACGTCAGGAACACGTCAGGAACATGTTTAGAACACGTCAGGAACACATCAGGAACATGTTTAGAACATGTCAGGAACATGTTTAGAACACGTCAGGAACATGTTTAGAACACGCCAGGAACACGTCAGGAACATGTTTAGAACACGTCAGGAACATGTTTAGAACACATCAGAAACACGTCAGGAACATGTTTAGAACAGGTCAGGAACATGTTTAGAACACGTTAGGAACATGTTTAGAACACGTTAGGAACATGTTTAGCACACATCAGAAACACGTCAGGAACATGTTTAGAACAGGTCAGGAACATGTTTAGAACACGTTAGGAACATGTTTAGAACACGTTAGGAACATGTTTAGCACACGTCAGAAACACGTCAGGAACATGTTTAGAACACGTCAGAAACACGTCAGGAACATGTTTAGATCATCACAGAGTCACTGGTGCGATGTATTATTTGACAGACGACACGTGAACATGTGATTCTTCTTCCTGTGAACACGTATGACGTTTCTGAACACGTGAACGACGACGAACAAACATAAACATCAAAAAATACACAAAGAGAAAAAAAAATCTGTTTTCAACCGGGACAGATGGAGGAAACACACACACACACACACACACACACACACACACACACACACACACACTCAGAGTCCTGGCTGGTCTCCATGGCAACAGGACACCTGGTAACAGAGCTGGTGGCGACCTGCTCGCACGTTTGAATTCACTGCTGACATCATCGACTGAAACAACAACAAACTACACACACACACACACACACACGATGATCAAACACAAACTGCAATTCCTCTTGTCGTCCACTTGAGGCTGGTTCCAGAAGTGAGTCAGTCTCCATAAGGCCCCATGTTCAAATGTTAGCATGACTGTTAGCCTGTTTAGCTTTGATGTTTGTTCAGAGTTGATGATCTGAACAGGAAGTGATGTCAGCAGATTAACGGTGATGTCACGATACGAAGCCTCACTTTGAGTTCAGACAGCAAAGAACGGATCGATCACGTTGATTAGCTGTTTGTCTCCAGGTGAAGCCGTGACGCAAACACCTGGCACGCGTGTCGAGGCTGCGTTCAGACACGTTGATTCAACGCTAACATCCGATTGGTTAACATCAACCTCCAGCTGCTCCATCAAAACAGGAAGTGGTTCAGTGAAGCCCGTCTCCTGCTGGATGTGATTGGCTACCTGGTCTTTGTGTGACTCTGACTGAGCACAGAACCAGAACCTTCTTCAGTGAGGCGACGGTAACGCTAACGCCGAAGGAACGAACTCATCAAATATTTAAAGTAACAACTTCACCTGAAAATGACGACGAACGAGCTAACGCGACGTTCTCAGAGCTAAAGTAATGGCAGAGGAGAAGAGAGTGAAGAGGACGTTGATGGAGGAAGCTAAGAAGAGAAAAGGAGAGAGTGAGCGAGCAAGAAGCCGCCGGACAAGAGTAAATCTGGGACTGACTTTTAGTGGTTGGTGAGAGCTTGGTGAAATAAAAGGCTGAAAGACAGCTAATGTTAGCAGTTAGCTACATTAGCTATATCTTAAACTACCTAAAATCTACAACATTAGCTTATACTAGCAGTTAGCTTTGTTAGCATTTTAACTAGCGAGATCCTTAACATTAACTTATGTTAGCAGTTAGGCTACATTAGCACTAGCTCCAAATGAACTGGATCCTCAGTGTTAGCTGTGTTAGCTTTGTTATATTAGCTTTAGCCCCTGTCGGTCTCAGAGGCTGTGCTCAAACCCGGTCCATTCCGGCTGCTGAGCCAGGTTCTGTTAGCATGCTACACCCAGATTCAAATAATTAGCAGTTAGCTACTTTAGCATTTTGTTAGCCTAAATCTATCTGATGATGTCACTTCCTGTCATCTACCCGCCACCCATCACTCAGCTGCTGGTCTAACAGGAAGTGATGTCACGTCTGGCTCCAGACCCTCTACAGGACTTCCTGTGGGGTCCACCATCAGGACTGGTTCTAAACCCCCCCCCCCCCCATGATGAGGTCCAGACCTGCCCAGCTCCGAGCTCAGCGTGTAGAACTCCTCCACCGCCCCGTCCCGCCTCGACCCGTCCACCCAGAACTCCACCGGCTCCGAACCGGGCCGAGATGTTGGCATGGTGACAGCAGAACTCCTCAAACCAGGACTGACAGGACCGGCACCACAGTCCAGGATGACAGGAGGACCAGGACCGGTTCAGACCGGGTCAGTTGTGACCCGATCAGAACCAGGAGGAGAGTAATCCAGATGAGCCCAGATTAGAGGAGCGGAGGGTGATGCATGATCCTGATGGGCTTTAATCCAGACCGGGAGGAGGAGGAGGGTCGAGTCCAGAGGATCAGAACCACCGAACTAAACAGAGGTTCGGAACCGGGTCTTTATTCCGGACTGAAGCAGGAACCGGGCTCCAGGCGCAGCAGGTCCGGATGTGTCGCAGCTTCCATCGGGCCTCAGATGTGGATCAGTCCATCACCTCCTCCCGGTTCTCCTCCGTGTTTCCGTGTTTGTACCGGGAGATTCGGTCCGGTGGTCCCTCCGGAGCCGAGCCGCCTCCCGGTGGAGATCCAGCCCGCAGAGCCGCGACAACAACACCGGAGCCCGGCTGCGTTTTCAGCGAGAATCAGAGCACGGATCCCGGCCGTGTGTGCGGGCTGAGGCGCTCGGTGCTCGGAGGTCTGTTTCCCGGGCTGGGCTGCTCCAGATGTCCGCTGGATCTGCAGACACTCTCTCAGCGCCGCCCCTCTGTCACAGCGCCGGCCAATCACAACGCTGCAGGGGAGCCCAGCCGTGCTGTGATTGGCCGGCGGGCCCGCCATTCTTCTGTCAGCAGCTAAATACAGAAATAACTTAAATACATAAATGTACGTTAGCGTGACATCTGGAGCTCATCCTGCGGGACTCAAACCCGCAACTCTGACAGCGGCACGTGCTGCGGAGGATCACACCTCTGAACACGTGACAACAACAACTACGTCATAATTATTATCAAATATTCATTATTATTAATTCATTCATTAAAAAGACAAACAGAAGAATGTTGTATCAATGTTTTATTAATGTTGTATCAATGTTTTATTAATGTATCAATGTTTTATCAATGTTGTATCAATGTTTTATCAATGTTTTATTAATGTTTTATTAATGTTGTATCAATGTTTTATCAATGTATCAATGTTTTATCAATGTTATATTAATGTTGTATCAATGTTTTATTAATGTATCAATGTTTTATCAATGTTGTATCAATGTTTTATCAATGTTTTATTAATGTTTTATTAATGTTGTATCAATGTTTTATCAATGTATCAATGTTTTATCAATGTTATATTAATGTTGTATCAATGTTTTATCAATGTTGTATTAATGTTGTATCAATGTTGTATTAATGTTGTATCAATGTTGTATCAATGTTTTATTAATGTTGTATCAATGTTTTATTAATGTATCAATGTTGTATCAATGTTTTATCAATGTTGTATCAATGTTTTATTAATGTATCAATGTTTTATTAATGTTGTATCAATGTTGTATCAATGTTTTATTAATGTTGTATCAATGTTGTATCAATGTTGTATCAATGTTTTATTAATGTATCAATGTTGTATCAATGTTTTATCAATGTTGTATCAATGTTGTATCAATGTTTTATCAATGTGTCAGTGTTGTATCAATGTTTTATTAATGTTGTATCAATGTTGTATCAATGTTTTATCAATGTGTCAGTGTTGTATCAATGTTTTATTAATGTTGTATCAATGTTGTATCAATGTTTTATTAATGTTGTATCAATGTTGTATCAATGTTTTATTAATGTATCAATGTTGTATCAATGTTTTATCAATGTTGTATCAATGTTGTATCAATGTTTTATCAATGTGTCAGTGTTGTATCAATGTTTTATTAATGTTGTATCAATGTTTTATTAAGGTTGTATCAATGTTTCATTAATGTTGTATCAATGTTGTATCAGTGTTTTATTAATGTTGTATCAGTGTTGTATTAATGTTGTATCAATGTTTTATTAATGTTGTATCAATGTTTTATTAATGTTGTGTGTGTGAGTGTGCATGTGTGTGAGTGTGTGTGTATGTATGTGTGTGTGTGTGTGTGTGTGTGTGTGTGAGTGTGTGAGTGTGTGTAATTCTAATTATTAATGATCTTTCATGTTTCCTGTCTGTGAACTTTGACCTTTACCTGCAGGACCAGGTGAGTCAAGTGACCCGGACCTGACTGTGTGAGGCTGAGAGCGACTCAAAGGTGAGCTGTGATTGGACGGCTGCTGACTGACAGCACAAACATCCAATCAGAGAGGAACTAAAAATGTAATATTTAAATATTATATTGAATATTAAAATATGTGAATATTTTAAATATTGTGTAAATATTATTACAATATTTAAATAATATTTTTTTATTTAACATCTTGTCTGAGAGCCTGTTGAATCAAACCCTGAGTTTGGTCTCGCAGGTGTGCGGAGCTCTCTGATTGGTTGGCAGCTTCCACCTGAATTCCTGTCAGTCAAACTGGGGGCGGGCTTTCCCCTCCTCCTCTGTGACGTCATCAGTAAGTGGCTGTGAACTTCCTAGTTTGGACTTTGTTTGAATCCACGCAGACTCACGCACACTCTCTGCGGGGAAGTCCGGCCCCGCTTCGGTTCCGGGTTGTTCTGGTTCGGTGTCTGACGGTTCCAACACGTTACAATGACTTTCTACAGAGTTCTGGCTCCGGTTCTGGTTCCTATCTGCTGGCTGATTGTGTCTCTCGCGGAGGAGGATGTGAGCAGACCCGCGAGCAGCACCGCGGCGATCACACCCGCACAGACCAACACGAGCGCGGTGAACTCCACGCACAGCGGCGAGAAAAGTTCCAAAGATCCGTTTGGCGGTCTGAACGTGGACAGCTCGATGATCCAGCGGGCCCTGTACGTCCTGATCGGGATCACCATGATCGGAGTCCTCTACTTCCTGATCCGGGCTGTGCGGTGAGACACACGCATTTTGAGGTTTTATTTTGAAGTTTTATTTTGAAGTTTTATTTTGAAAAGTTTAAATGAAAATCTGAATCTAGTTTCTTAATTAACAAACGTAACGTTGTTTAGTGTCACAGTGACATCACAGTGACATCACAGTGACGTCACTGTGATGTCACTGTGACGCCTTCACAGACACAAACAGACGAGCTTCAGTTCACAAACACTGAGTGAGTGTTGACGATGACCCAGTTGCATCATGGTCCGTGTTTCGCGTCCGCAGGCTGAAGCGGCCGGCCCAGAAGAAGAAGTACGGCCTGCTGTCAAACTACGACGACTCGCTGGAGATGGAGGCGGTGGAGAGCGACGAGGACGACACGCTGTACGAAGCTCGCAGCCTCCGCAGGTCAGAGGTCAACACAGCATGCTAACGCTAACGCTAACACCAACTCAGTCAACACTTTGGCTGCGATCCAATATTCAGTTTGTCTCATGAAGGTTCCTTAACGTGTCCGCCATGATAAGAGCTGTTTGAATCCTCTAACTGAAGGAAAGGAGCTTCAATGCTTCCTTTATTGTCTCCTTTAGCATAGGATACATGGAGCATCCTTTAGGAAAGGAAAGGAGGTGATGTGTGACACACACAGAGTACAAACTGTTTGTAACTGTGACATCCAGCGTCCTGCAGATCATCATGAAGTTACCGTTGCTGATTAATCATATATCTTTGCCATAACTTGCTAACATGTTTCTATATGAGTGGACAGGAGGGTGAGCGACCATACCAGCTAACAAACACTTCATCTGACTTCTGTGACAGGTGGACAATATTCATTTATTATTTGAACTCTGACGTTGATGATGAAGTCACATTTTTCACCGGGTTGTCCACGTTTATATTTCCTGCATGAAACAACACGGTCAGAGCGCACGGGGAGTATCTAGGAAGTATCTCAGATGAGCGTTTTGTAGTCCATCTTCTGGACTTTGTAGTTTTACCACAGATCACGTCAATAACATTCACCGTCACATAATGACGTAGTCTAGTGTGAGAGCAGTCGGACTCTCCTAACTCCTTATCACCTCTCCTTCACATCTTTCCTATGACCTCATGAACTTTTCCATCGAGGTCAAGGAAAAGTCATTAGGAAAAGTGGTTAGGAAAGGACTTAGGAGCTCATTTTTTTGACTATTCGTACCCAGAGAGCATGCTACAAAGCAGGCTGACAGACTGCTTGCTAGGCTAACGTTAGCTTGTGTTGTTCAACCTGATCATGTGTCAGACAACAAACATACTGAAGACGTCACATGACTCAGACCTTTAACTGACCTTGTGTTATTGATCAGCTGATTGATCTCTGATTGGTCTGATCTGTTTTCTGTTCCTCAGATGAGTCCGGTGGGTCGGAGTCGTCGTCACCTCCTGATGATGACATCGTCTGTTTACTGTCAGCTGATATTGATTATTGATCAGAGACCAAAGACTGACCAAAGACAGGAAGTGGACCAAACAAACGCCAAAGCTGCCCGACGACAGACGACAGGCAGATAATCAATATTTTTATAATGAAGTGTTATTGGACGAACCGTCAGTCTGTGAAGAAACCAAGAGGCCAAAACATCATCATCCATATTATTATTATTATTATTATTATTATTGATATTACTGTTATCATCTGTATATCTGTTTGTTTTTTTCTTTCTGAGCTTCTTTGTGCTTTAACTACTGCAAACTGACTCCAGACCAGCAGTCCGGTCCGGTCCGGTCTCATCCGGTCTAGTCTGGCTGGTCTGGTCCGGACTCTGAGCGCCCCCCCTGCATGGATGTGAGACTGAGGTGTTCTGGTTCTGGTTCTGAGTCCCAGCAGAAACACTGATGACGTTTAAATGAAAGAAAATAAATCAGTTTGGAAATGAGACGTTTGAGGACTTCGGAAAAAATCGGAATTCATAATTTATTTATTTTTTGTTCCGTTCAGAAAAGTTCACGTTTAATTTGAGAAGAAAAATAAATAAAATGTTTCTTTAACGTTTCTTTAATGTTTCCTTAAGGTTTGGTATTTTTCTGCAGTTTAAATAAAATAAAGTTTTAAAACATGTTCAGAGTTTTTATTGAAGCATCAGGAACATTTTCATCATCTTACTGTGTGTAATGTTCACTGGCGGACTCCGCCATGGCCCATTTATTAACGAAGTCAGAGTTTATAAGATTATTAATCTGAACCTGATGATTAAATATATTATTAATGTTAAACTTCATAAACTGACATCATTAATTATTAAAGTGAACACTTTGTACAGAAACACGGTTTATCTTTGTGACAGTCTGTCAACGCTACACAAACACTAGGTAACTGTTAAAGTATGATAAGGTTGTCTGAATGTTGTCTGAATGTTAGTTATTGGTTTGATTAATGGTTGTGTATTGATTACTGACGCTGGCTGATCAGGTTTGTTATCAGCTGATCGTACTCAGTTTCTCACAGCAGGAAATGTTTTTAAATTATGTTCCGTTACATTAACGTTAATATAAGAACAGCTGAACTCAGATCAGATAAAAACAGACAATCAGAGACGAAGGTGGGAACTGAAGAGGACACACACACACACACACACATTAGGACACGCCCCCTCCCTCCTCTGGGACCTGTTGTTGTCGCTGTCTCTCTCTCTCGGGGCCGTCTGATTGGCTGAGATGTTTATCAGTCATCAGCTCCACGCCCACCAATCATCAGCTTGTTACAGTGACAGGCCACGCCCCCTCCTGACCTCACGTGACCCTGACAGACAGTACTGTGGGAAAACCACACAGTGACACTCTCATCATCATCAGGAGCGCTCTGATTGGTCCATAAATTAACTGGATCAGGTGTTTCTGTTTTTTTGTCCACCCTCGTTGAGCTGATAGATTAGGATAAATAATCATCTGACAGCTGCAGTGCATCATGGGAGCAGAAACACCACAGAGAAGAGTCTAAATACTCTGTACTCTGTAATCTGTACTCTGTACTCCGTAATCTGTTCTCCGTACTCTGTACTCCGTAATCTGTACTCTGTACTCCGCAATCTGTACTCTGTACTCCGTAATCTGTACTCCGTACTCTGTACTCCGTAATCTGTACTCCGTACTCTGTACTCTGTAATCTGTTCTCCGTACTCTGTACTCTGTACTCCCTAATCTGTACTCTGTACTCCCTAATCTGTACTCCGTACTCTGTACTCTGTACTCCGTACTCTGTACTCTGTAATCTGTTCTCCGTACTCTGTACTCCCTAATCTGTACTCTGTACTCCGTACTCTGTACTCTGTACTCCCTAATCTGTACTCTGTACTCCGTACTCCGTACTCTGTACTCTGTACTCCGTAATCTGTACTCTGTACTCCGTACTCCGTAATCTGTTCTCCGTACTCTGTACTCCGTAATCTGTACTCTGTACTCTGTACTCCCTAATCTGTACTCTGTACTCCGTAATCTGTACTCCGTACTCCGCACTCTGTACTCCATAATCTGTACTCCGTAATCTGTTCTCTGTACTCTGTACTCCCTAATCTGTACTCTGTACTCCGTAATCTGTACTCCGTACTCTGTACTCCGTACTCTGTACTCCGTACTCCGTACTCTGTACTCTGTAATCTGTTCTCCGTACTCTGTACTCTGTACTCCGTAATCCGTACTCTGTAATCTGTTCTCCGTACTCTGTACTCCGTACTCCGTACTCTGTAATCTGTAATCTGTACTCTGTACTCTGTACTCTGTACTCCGTAATCCATACTCTGTAATCTGTTCTCCGTACTCTGTACTCCGTAATCTGTTCTCCGTACTCTGTACTCTGTACTCCGTAATCCGTACTCTGTAATCTGTACTCTGTACTCTGTACTCTGTACTCCGTAATCCGTACTCCGTAATCCGTACTCTGTAATCTGTTCTCCATACTCTGTACTCCGTAATCTGTTCTCCGTACTCTGTACTCTGTACTCCGTAATCCGTACTCTGTAATCTGTTCTCCGTACTCTGTACTCTGTACTCCGTAATCCGTACTCTGTAATCTGTAATCCGTATTCTGTAATCTGTACTCTGTACTCTGCACTCCGTACTCTGTAATCTGTACTCTGTACTCTGTAATCCGTAGATTGGGAGTCAGAGCTTTCAGCTATCAAGCTCCTCTTCTGTGGAACAAACTACCAATCTGGGTTCTGGAGGCAGACACGGTCAACACTTTTAAGAGTAGACTGAAGACTTTCCTTTTTGATAGAGCTTATAGTTAGGGCTGGCTCATGTCATCCCTTAGTTATGCTGCTATAGGACTACACTTCCCATGATGCACTTTTAGTGTAAAACTTGTAGTTATAGTATACTGTTTAGAATATGAAGTTAACTTTACATGGTTTGTTGTTGATCAACTTCCTGTTTGTTGTAATAAGTAAGACAAAGTTTTGAACTTTAACGATCGTTAAAACTCTCAAACTCTTTCAAACGTTCAAGAATTAAAAATTAGGACAGACACGAGGCACGAAACATAATCATGAGATAAAAACGTGAGGGAGGTTACGGACACGTGACAGCTGAAATAAAGTTAAACAAGGTATGAAAACCCGGCCCAAATAATTTGATTGGATAATAAGAATCATGTGATCTTCATACACTAATGTTGAGATTAAACATTATGAAAGAAGTCTGAGCTAAAAAACTGTTTTTATTCATGAAGCTATTTTCTGTGAGGAGAAGACTCAGTCTGTGACTCAGTCTCAGTCTCAGTCTGTGACTCAGTCTCAGTCTGTCTCAGTCTGTCTCAGTCTCAGACTCAGTCTGTGACTCAGTCTCAGACTCAGTCGGTCTCAGTCTGTGACTCAGACTCAGTCTCAGTCTGTCTCAGTCTGTCTCAGTCTGTGACTCAGACTCAGTCTCAGTCTCAGTCTGTGACTCAGTCTGTCTCAGTCTGTGACTCAGACTCAGTCTCAGTCTGTGACTCAGTCTCAGTCTGTGACTCAGTCTGTGACTCAGTCTCAGTCTGTGACTCAGTCTCAGTCTGTGACTCTGTCTCAGTCTCAGTCTGTGACTCAGTCTCAGTCTGTGACTCAGTCTGTCTCAGTCTGACTCAGTCTCAGACTCAGTCTGTGACTCAGTCTGTCTCAGTCTGTGACTCAGTCTGTGACTCAGTCTGTCTCAGTCTGTGACTCAGTCTGTGACTCAGACTCAGTCTGTGACTCAGACTCAGTCTGTGACTCAGTCTCAGTCTCAGACTCAGTCTGTGACTCAGTCTGTGACTCAATCTGTCTCAGTCTGTGACTCAGTCTGTGACTCAGTCTGTCTCAGTCTGTGACTTAGTCTGTGACTCAGTCTGTCTCAGTCTGTGACTTAGTCTGTGACTCAGACTCAGTCTCAGTCTCAGTCTGTGTCTCAGTCTGTCTCAGTCTGTGACTCAGTCTGTGACTCAGACTCAGTCTCAGTCTCAGTCTGTGACTCAGTCTCAGTCTCAGTCTGTGACTCAGTCTGTGACTCAGTCTGTGACTCAGACTCAGTCTCAGACTCAGTCTCAGACTCAGTCTGTGACTCAATCTGTCTCAGTCTGTGACTCAGTCTGTCTCAGTCTCAGACTCAGTCTGTGACTCAGTCTCTGACTCTGACTCCTGATCCAGACTCCTGACACACTGAGACATAAACTAATATTATATTTATATATTATTATTATTAATCAGCTTTAATGTTTTTTTAAATAATTAGTTGTATATATATATATATTTATATATATATTTTCTTTGATGTTTAAATAAATTAATAAACACAAACACATGATCACATGACGTCATCGACACGTTCATTGATATAAAAAATATTCAGGTGTATTTCCGGTGAGGATGGAGACACACGGCGGGAGGCGCGCGCACACACGCACACACACACACACACACACACACACACACACACACACACACACACACACACACACACACTCTAACAGATGATAGTTGTTGTAAACTCACCAACCCGCTGCTCTCTGTCCTTCCCGCGGTGTCACAGCGAAACAGGTCCCCGGGAAGTGACGTCATAATATAGTTCAGGAGGACGAGAGCAGGCATGAAGTGGGAGGGGCGTGTGGTTAATTATGTAAATATATTCATGTGTGTAAATGTATTTTGGGGGGTATTTGTTGTAAACATGTATGAACAGCTGTTATTGGTCGGATTAGTCACGTGACTGTTTGATTGATTGATTATTGGTATGTTGAATATTAATTTCTATAATTATTATCCAATTACGATGAAGTGAATGTTTGAATAAACACAAAGTTTATTTGATTTATTTTTATTGTCATTAATATCACTCACAGTGTTACACACACACTTCCTGTCAGCTGTCACATGTTTCTTCTTCTCTGACAGAAATTAAACTTTAATAATTCATAATTAACAATGACTGATAAATGTGAATATCACATGACGACTCGGCCCAAAACAACAATATGAGTTTTTAAAGGACCTCAAACGGTTTGTCAGAACTCTGCTGGACTCTGATCACATGATCACATGAACCGGACCTCCATCAGACTGCCACAGTCCTGCAGACAGTCCTGCAGACAGTCTTGGTCCTCTGAGTCTCCGTCACAGGTAGAGCTTGGTGACTCCGCCTCCTGTAGCTCCTCCTCTTGGTCCAGGCTCCCTGCTCGGCCCCGGGGGGCCCGCCTTGTGTTCTGGTCCGTCACCAGCCGGTCCAGGAAGTTGATGTAACGCAGCGCCAGACGCAGGATCTGGTTCTTACTCAGCTTCCTGTCAGGGGGGTGCGTGGGGATGAGACGCCGCAGCTCGGAGAACGCTCCGTTAACGTTCTGCTGACGCCAACGCTCACGACTGTTCATCGAGGTCCGACGGACAACCTGACCAGAACCTGAGGGGGAGGACACAGAGGAGGACACAGAGGAGGAGACAGTGGAGGAGACAGAGGAGGACACAGTGGAGGAGACAGAGGAGGAGACAGTGGAGGAGACAGAGGAGGACACGGAGGTCAACTGAGGTGAACAGAACCAGAACCTGAGGAGAGACAGGAAGTCCAAATATGGACTGTGAGGAGGAAGTGTTGAACGTACGGTCAGTGAAGCTGAAGCGTGACATCATCAGTCCATGTGTGTCACTGCGGGGACAGAGTGACATCATCAGAAACATTTAAACTGTAGTGATGTCATAATGATGATGTTTGATGTTCATACGGAGGCTCTGAAGCTGTGTGTGTGTGTGTGTGTGTGTGTGTATGTGTGTGACATCATGTTTTTATAATTATCATTAATAAATCAGCTGATAATATCTGAGGTTAGCTGAACGTTACAGTCAAACCTCCATCAAACGCTCCTTCATGGACAGACTGAACAACAGACTGAACAACAGACTGAACAGACTGAACAACAGACTGAACAACAGACTGAACAACTAAAACAGACTGAACAACAGACTGAACAACAGACTGAACAGACTGAAAACTAACAACAGACTGAACAACAGACTGAACAGACTGAACAACTGAACAACAGACTGAACAACAGACTGAACAAGACTGAACAGACTGAACAAAGACTGAACAACAGACTGAACAACTGAACAACAGACTGAACAACAGACTGAACAGACTGAACAACAACTAAAACAGACTGAACAACAACTGAACAACAGACTGAACAACAGACTGAACAGACTGAACAACAGACTGAACAACAGACTGAACAACAGACTGAACAGACTGAACAGACTGAACAACAGACTGAACAGACTGAACAACAGACTGAACAACAGACTGAACAGACTGAACAGACTGAACAACAAAAACAGACTGAACAACAGACTGAACAGACTGAACAACAGACTGAACAGAAAAACTGAACAACAGACTGAACAGACTGAACAACAGACTGAACAACAGACTGAACAGACTGAACAACAGACTGAACAACAGACTGAACAGACTGAACAACAGACTGAACAACAGACTGAACAGACTGAACAGACTGAACAGACTGAACAACAGACTGAACAACAGACTGAACAGACTGAACAACAGACTGAACAACAGACTGAACAGACTGAACAGACTGAACAACAGACTGAACAGACTGAACAGACTGAACAACAGACTGAACAGACTGAACAGACTGAACAACAGACTGAACAACAGACTGAACAGACTGAACAGACTGAACAACAGACTGAACAACAGACTGAACAACAGACTGAACAACAGACTGAACAGACTGAACAACAGACTGAACAACAGACTGAACAGACTGAACAACAGACTGAACAACAGACTGAACAACAGACTGAACAACAGACTGAACAGACTGAACAACAGACTGAACAACAGACTGAACAGACTGAACAACAGACTGAACAACAGACTGAACAAGAACAACGAACAACAGACTGAACAACAGACTGATCAGTCTCATGCTGTTACTGAATTTCAACGACAACACAAAAACAGACTAACAACAACAACAGACAACAACAACTACTGCTCATGCTTACTAATTTCCTCAGGATCAATAAAGAATCTATCTTCATGTCATGATCTGATGACATCATGAAGGCTGAGCTCTGCAGAGTCACAGAAAGTACATAAACATATAAATACATAATAAATACATAAATAAAACCTTCAGGGCCTCCGTACATTCACACCTGTTCACGTGACGTCATCTCACCTGTCTGACGTGTTCCGGTGACACGCAGCTTTGTGCAGCATGTTTCACACAGGTTCTGGAGGACTCAGCTGGATGGTCCTGGTCTGGATGGTCCTGGTCTGCAGACAGGCTGGGTTGGTCTGTCTCTCTCCGGTCCCGCAGACTCTTTTATACCGCCCCGCGTGCCTCTGTCCGTGTCGTGACGCGTCGTTTCCATGGAGACGGTTAATGATGACAAGCTCATTAAACGCAGACAGAAGGGGGGTCCCGGGAAGAACCGGCCCTCCAGAGACCTGCAGGGTCCAGAGGACGCCGCCCCCCTCCACGCCCCCAGACCCCCCTGCAGGAGTCGTGTTTTCCGGCATCTCCTCCTCCGTCACGACCCCGGAGCTCCGGAGACCCGCACAGACCCACAGAGACCCGCACAGACACACACAGACCCGCACAGACCCACAGAGACCCGCACAGACACACACAGACCCGCACAGACCCACAAGAGCCGCACAGACACAGCACAGACCCACAGAGACCCGCACAGACACACACAGAGAGCCACACAGACCCACACAGACCCGCACAGACACACACAGACCCGCACAGACCCACAGAGAGCCGCACAGACCCGCACAGACACGCACAGAGAGCCGCACAGACCCGCACAGACCCGCACAGACACACACAGACCCACACAGACCCACACAGACACACACAGACCCACACAGACACACACAGACACACACAGACCCACACAGACCCACACAGACCCGCACAGACACACACAGACACACACAGACCCACACAGACACACACAGACCCACACAGACACACACAGACCCACACAGACCCACACAGACACACACAGACACACACAGACCCACACAGACCCACACAGACACACACAGACACACACAGACACACACAGACACACACAGACCCGCACAGACCCACACAGACACACACAGACCCACACAGACCCACGCAGACAACCTTCAGACAACTCGTGTCTCTGTAGCGTTGGTTCACCTGCAGCTCACCTGTAATCAATGACACACGAACAGAGCTCCACCTGCTGGTTAGATCAGAACACACACACACACACACACACACACACACACACACACACACACACACAAAAAAAGTGGTGGAGGTACAAACATGAGAGTAAAAGTACTCAGTTACTCTGTCATCTTCATTTTCATCCTGTGAGAGCGTCACTGTGTGGTTTTCCCACAGTACTGTCTGTCAGGGTCACGTGAGGTCAGGAGGGGGCGTGGCCTGTCACTGTAACAAGCTGATGATTGGTGGGCGTGGAGCTGATGACAGATAAACATCTCAGCCAATCAGACGGCCCCGAGAGAGAGAGACAGCGACAACAACAGGTCCCAGAGGAGGGGGGGGCGTGTCCTAATGAGTGTGTGTGTGTGTGTGTGTGTGTGTGTGTGTGTGTGTGTGTGTGTGTGTGTGTGTCCTCTTCAATTCCCACCTTCGTCTCTGATTGTCTGTTTTTATCTGATCTGAGTTCAGCTGTTTGTTCAGTATGACCCAATCACAGTCTGATAAGACTGAGACTGAAGACAGAGTAGTAAGGTACTATGAGCTCTTTTAGATATGATGGTGCCTGACCATGAAGAGCTTTGTATGTAAGGAGAAGGATTTTAAATTCTATTCTAGATTTAACAAATGGGAGAGATGTGATCTCTGATCTTGGTTCCTGTCAGAACATGTGCAGCAGCATTCTGAATTAGCTGCAAAGTCCTCAGAGACTTATTGGAGCAGCCTGATAACAATGAGTTACAATAGTCCAGCCTAGAAGTAACAAATGCGTGGACTAGTTTTTCTGCATCCGCTTGAGATACAATGTGTCTGATTTTGGCGATGTTACGTAAATGGAAGAATGCAGTCCTCGAAATTTGTTTTATGTGACATTAAAGGACAAATCCTGATCAAAGACAACTCCAAGATTCTTTACGGTGGAGCTGGAGGCCAGGGTGATCCCATCTAAAGTAACTAAGTCTCTAGAGAGAGTTTCTGAGTGAAGGCTGCAGTACCGACTGTAACCACAAGGTGTCACTGTTGCACATGAAGTTACATTATTGTTCCTGTAAAGAGTCTGTCTCACCTCGTCCTGTCTCACCTCAGTCTGTCTCACCTTGTCCTGTCTCACCTCAGTCTGTCTCACCTCATCCTGTCTCACCTCGTCCTGTCTCACCTGTCTGATGTCAGTGTGTTGCAGTGATCAGGGCTGACCAGCAGGTGTCACTGTGACTCTGTGTTCAGTTGTTAGTCTGAGACAGAGAGAGTCAAACAGGCTCACAGTTCTGCTCAGAGTTCTGGTGTCGGTTCTGTTACACTGCAGAGCTCATCACATGTACTGACATACTGTGAGGAACAGCTGGAAAGTGTTCACATGTTCACATGTTCATATGTTACATGTTCATGTCTTCACATATTACATGTTCATGTGTTCACATGTTTGTATGTTCATGTCTTCACATGTTACATGTTCATGTGTTCATGTATTCACATGTTACATGTTCATGTCTTCACATATTACATGTTCATGTGTTCACATGTTCATATATTCACATGTTCACGTGTTTACATGTTACATGTTTCACATATTACATGTTCATGTGTTCACATGTTCATATATTCACATGTTCACGTGTTTACATGTTACATGTTCATGTCTTCACATATTACATGTTCATGTGTTCACATGTTTGTATGTTCATGTTTCATTTTTTTTTTTTTTTATTTTTATTTTTTTTTTTCATATTTTACGTTCATGTGTTCACGTTCATATATTCACATGTTCACGTGTTTACATGTTACATGTTCATGTCTACACATTTCACATATTAATTACATGTTCTTTTTTTTTTTTTTTATGTGTCCACATGTTCACGTGTTCATGTATTCACATGTTCATGTGTTCACATGTTCTTGTGTTCACATGTTCATGTCTTCACGTTACATGTGTTCACATGTTCATATCTTCATGTCTTCACATGTTACATGTTCATGTGTTCACGTGTTCATGTCTTCACATGTTACATGTTCATGTGTTCACATGTTCATGTCTTCACATGTTCGTATGTTCATGTCTTCACGTTACATGTGTTCACATGTTCATATGTTCACGTGTTCACCTTTTCATGTCTTCACATTTTACATGTTCATGTGTTCACATGTTCATGTATTCACATGTTCATGTGTTCATATGTTCTTGTGTTCACATGTTCATGTCTTCATGTCTTCACGTTACATGTTCATGTGTTCACATGTTCATATGTTCACGTTACATGTTCATGTGTTCACATGTTCACATGTTCATGTATTCACATGTTACATGTTCATGTGTTCACGTGTTCATGTATTCACATGTTCATGTGTTCATGTATGTCATGTTCATGTAGTTCATGTTCACATGTTCATGTCTTCACATTTTACATGTTCATGTGTTCACATGTTCACATGTTCATGTCTTCACATTTTACATGTTCATGTGTTCACATGTTCATGTATTCACATGTTACATGTTCATGTGTTCACATGTTCATGTATTCACATGTTCATGTGTTCATATGTTCTTGTGTTCACATGTTCATGTCTTCATGTCTTAACGTTACATGTTCATGTGTTCACATGTTCATATGTTCACGTTACATGTTCATGTGTTCACATGTTCACATGTTCATGTATTCACATGTTACATGTTCATGTGTTCACGTGTTCATGTATTCACATGTTCATGTGTGCACATGTTCATTATTTAGTTATTATTGAATAAATGTAAAAGTAACAAGTTTTCTCTGAGTGAATTAAAATACTCCAGTGTAGTATCAGTACCTCAGCTTGTACTAGTACTGTAGTAGTCGTAGTATTCTGTCTTGTTCACTGTCTGGCTGTTCTCTTCTCTGATTGGCTGACAGCAGCGTTCTGCCAGAAACAACTGGCCTCAACCAAAACACACGAGTGACCTCATCATGACATCATAATGACCGCATAATGACCTCATCAGAGGTTCAGAACAGAACCACGGGTCAGAACCTGTCCAAAGTTTGTCTGTATCGTCTGTCAGTTCATTACGGGCTAACGCTAATGTGACAGATTAATCTCTGCTCTCATTGGACAGCTGATCCGTCACGGAGAATCGTCTTGATGATTTTAAAGTTTCCTGATAAAAGAAACAAAAACAGAAACTTTTTGTATTTGTGGAACATTTTTATTGGTGAATTTATCAAACACAGATTCAAACATTTGGAACATTTTCTCTCTGAATTTGTCGTCAAAGAAAATTCATTAAATTGATTTTTTAGTTTTTCTGCTCATGCAGCGCAGAAAGAGGCCGACGACCTCTGACCCCTCGTTAGCTCTTCGGCCAATCAGATAAATAAAAACAGGATTTTATAAGCATCCAATAAGAAAATATACAAAACAGATTTTTGTCTTTCAGAGAATACGCAGACGTAGAAAAACGCTCAAAGACTGTAAACCGGAGACATCACAGAGGTCTGACTCCGTCCACAAAACCAACGACACCACGTTTGTAGTTCGTAGTTTGTCTTCGTTAACGTTTCAAACGCCACAAAAAACAGATTCTATCCACACGGACACCAACGAAGAAGAGGACGACGACCTGCAAAACCCACCTGACCGTTACTTAGCAACAGAACAGAAAGCACGAGACTACAAGGACCAGAATGCATTGTGATGCCAGCAGGAACTTAACGGAGAAAAACAACAACAAACGTCAGACTGATGACATCACGTCTCTGCTGATGACATCATGTCTTTGCTGATGACATCACGTCATGCTGATGACATCACGTCTTTGCTGATGACATCACATCTCTGCTGAATATTTTTTTCTTTATTAAAATGAAAAATGACACAAACTAAATAAAAACTTGAATTTTTCGTCCGTTTGTCTCCGTCGTCCTCGACGACAGTCCGATGCTACATCGTCCCGTCCATCACAGTGCGTTCGTTATACTGCATTTCCCAGCATGCCCCTGCTCGTCCACACACGGGGACACACTGTATGAAGAGAAAGAAAAGTCCTCCTGACCACACGGTGGCGCTGTCTGACCACACGGTGTTGCTGTTTCCCAGAAAAGACGTCAGTCTGTAAAAATTCAGCACCAGCAGGAAAAAGGCCATTTTTGATTGGTTTGTTTGTTCAGAACATTCGTTAATTATTTTTAAAACATAAAAAAAAACAACATGCCATGACTCCTCCCCTTTGTATAACCCCGCCCCCCGTGGCAGGTGTGGGCGGGGCCAAGAGGACACCTGGACCTGCTGCATTCAGAGTTCAGTCGACTTTAATAGAAAAAAACAGAGTCTTTGGCAGATTTACAGAGATGAAAGACGACTGATGAAGACAGACAGACAGACAGACAGACAGACAGACAGACACTGACGATGATCACAGTCACAGAAATTACATTTTTATATCAAAATTATAATTAGCTGAAATTTGAATAATAACTTAATAATGTTTTATCGTCTGTTCTGATATTCTACTGACATCTGAAGCTACGTTAGCTTCACGGACGTTACGTTAGCTTCACGGACGTTACGTTAGCTTCACGGACGTTACGTTAGCTTCTTTTTGGTCATGAAGTTTCTGTGACTGTGCTCGTCGATGGATCGGAGCTGCTGAACGCAGCCTGAATGTTTCTGATGTTTCCTTTAGACTCCGCTGACCGCCATGTTGGACTTCCTGTGAGGCCATCGTCTGTCGCGTCACTCAGAACCTGAAACACGTTTGATTGGTTCTGACCCGGCTGACCCTGAAACAGTTTCTATATAAATTATTTTAAAGCTTGAACTGGACCTCGACCTGTTGGCAGAACTTTGAACTGAAGATATTTAAATTAGATCCCGTACAAACAGAACCGGGCCGTACACAGAACTCACTGTGGAGCCAGCCTCCAGTGGACGAGAAGAGGAACTTCAGATACGGGTTCTGGTACAGTTTGGACCTTGAAGTTCATTTGTCCAATACAAAAGTGTTAATGTGTTAGCTGAAGGACTGTGTCGGTTCTGAAGGTCTGTGTCGGTTCTGAAGGTTTGGCAGACTTTGGACCTGACACAGTCGTGTGTCGATCGTGTACCAGCTGATCCAGTCTGACCTGGTCTGATCCGGTAACATGGAGGTCAGCGGAGCCTTGGCACAGCAGTGACTCCAGGCTCCGCCCACCTCTGACCTCAGCCTCCTCTGACTGGCTGAGCAGCTGAGTGTGGTTAAGGTGGAGGTCAGAGGTCAGCGAGAGGGAGCTGGGTTTGTTTCCTCGGAGCGACGGGAGGATGGAGACGAGGAGGAGGTGGTGCTATGAGGAGGAAGTGCTATGAGGAGGCGAGGAGCAGGAGGAGGAGGTGCTATGAGGAGGCGAGGAGCAGGAGGAGCAGGAAGGTGAGCATCATGGCGGACAGCAGGAAGGGGCGGGGCAGAGTGAGGGAGGCGGAGCCGGTGGTGTCGTCTGTCAGGAACGGCTCCGGAGACTCGTACACCGAGTCATCTGAGAGAGAGAGACAGGAAGTGACACCACAGATGACATCATCACAGCTTTGACCAGCAGAGGGCGCTCGTCACGGACACGTAACATCAAACTACTGAAAAGAAGAAGAAGAAGACTCACTGGATGGTTTGACGTAGATCTTCAACTTCAGACACGATTTACCTGCCAGGTTAGGATGAGGAGACGCTGAGAGACAGACAGGCAGGGAGACAGACAGACAGACAGACAGGGAGAGAGACAGGCAGGGAGAGAGAGAGACAGGCAGGGAGAGAGACAGGCAGGGAGAGAGAGAGACAGGCAGGGAGAGACAGACAGGCAGGGAGAGAGAGAGAGACAGGCAGGGAGAGAGACAGACAGGCAGGGAGAGACAGACAGGCAGGGAGAGAGAGAGACAGACAGGGAGAGAGAGAGACAGGGAGAGAGACAGGCAGGGAGAGAGAGAGACAGGCAGAGAGAGACAGGCAGGGAGAGAGACAGACAGGGAGAGAGAGAGAGAGACAGGCAGAGAGAGACAGGCAGGGAGAGAGACAGACAGGGAGAGAGAGAGAGAGACAGGCAGGGAGAGAGAGACACAGGCAGGGAGAGAGACAGACAGGCAGGGAGAGAGACAGACAGGGAGAGAGAGAGAGACAGGCAGGGAGAGAGACAGACAGGGAGAGAGAGAGAGACAGGCAGGGAGAGAGACAGACAGGGAGAGAGAGAGAGACAGGCAGGGAGAGAGAGAGACACAGGCAGGGAGAGAGACAGACAGGGAGAGAGAGAGAGACAGGCAGGGAGAGAGACAGACAGGGAGAGAGAGAGAGACAGGCAGGGAGAGAGAGAGACACAGGCAGGGAGAGAGACAGACAGGGAGAGAGGACAGGCAGGGAGAGAGAAGAGAAAAGAGCAGGCAGGGAGAGAGAGAACACAGACAGGGAGAGAGAGAGAGACAGGCAGGGAGAGAGACAGACAGGGAGAGAGAGAGAGAGACAGCAGGCAGGGAGAGAGAGAGACACAGGCAGGGAGAGAGACAGACAGGGAGAGAGAGAGAGACAGGCAGGGAGAGAGACAGGCAGGGAGAGAGACAGAGAGGTCAGCAGCAATATCAGCAGCTCCTGAAAAGATCTTCTTTTCTGTGTTAAAGTGATAAACTCTTACTCTTCAGAACATTTTGGAAGAAGAAACAGTTGTTTGAAATTTAAATTTAAATTACCTCTGTAATAAATTACCCAACTACCCAGATGGGACTTCCATCCCGCTCTCATTCAAAGGGTAAATGCACAAATCTCCAGAGACCTGCCCCACCTGGAGGACACCCTACTTCATCTAGACGACCTGTCCCACCTGGAGGACACCCTACTTCATCTATCAATCAATCAATCAAATTTTATTTGTATAGCCCAAAGTCGCAAAATACATTTTGCCTCGGAGGGCTTCACAATCTGTACAGGGAGTGACACCCTCTGTCCTTAGACCCTCGGTTCGAGTGAGGAAAAACTTGCCCACAAAAAACCCTTTTAACAGGGAAAAAAGTGGAAGAAACCTCAGGAAGAGCCACAGAGGAGGGATCCCTCTCCCAGGACGGACAGACGTGCAATAGATGTCACGTGTACAGTCAACAAGTCAACAGAAACATTTTGTGTAATTACAATGAAAAATGACAATGGATTACAATGAATGATAAAATGATTACAGTAGCAGTGGAACCTGTGATAGAGATAGAGAGACACAGATGCACAGCAGCAGCAAATCATTAACTAAGTTACTATAAACTGTGATGGAGATCTGGTAACATTAATGACAGTAATAATATATGTAGTGGACGTCATGCAGGACCACAGCAGCAGTCACGATCCACGAGAACCTGCTGGACGAAAGAGCACAGAAACTCCGGGGAAGAAGTTTAGTTAGTAAGATGCATTAATGTACATGTATGACAGACATGTATGTTTACAGATGGTGGTGGTGATGGTGAGAGAGAGGGGAGAGAGAGAGAGAGAGAGAGGGTTTTCAGTAAAGGGAGATGTGAC
This sequence comes from Argyrosomus regius, assembly GCA_946959425.1. NCBI lineage: Eukaryota > Metazoa > Chordata > Actinopteri > Sciaenidae > Argyrosomus > Argyrosomus regius. The sequence continues at coordinate 348,315 of OX336888.1, forward strand.
TGCATCTTCAACCAATACCATGCCTGGCTAGGCATAACCCTGAAAGGAGGAGTCCCCCGGCAGTATAGTCCTATAGCAGCATAACTAAGGGATGACCTGAGCCAGCCCTAACTATAAGCTCTATCAAAAAGGAAAGTCTTAAGTTTACTCTTAAAAGCGTTGACCATGTCTGCCTCCCGAACCCAAAATGGTAGTTTGTTCCACAGAAGAGGAGCTTGATAGCTGAAAGCTCTGGCTCCCAATCTACTTTTGGAAACTATAGGAACTACAAGGAACCCAGCATTCTGAGAGCGCAGTGTTCTAGAGGGGTAGTAAGGTACTATGAGCTCTTTTAGATATGATGGTGCCTGACCATGAAGAGCTTTGTATGTAAGGAGAAGAATTTTAAATTCTATTCTAGATTTAACAGGTAGCCAATGCAAGGAAGCCAAAATGGGAGAGATGTGATCTCTGATCTTGGTTCCTGTCAGAACACGTGCAGCAGCATTCTGAATTAGCTGCAAAGTCCTAAGAGACTTATTGGAGCAGCCTGATAACAATGAGTTACAATAGTCCAGCCTAGAAGTAACAAATGCGTGGACTAGTTTTTCTGCATCTGCTTGAGATACAATGCGTCTGATTTTGGCAATGTTGCGTAAATGGAAGAATGCAGTCCTTGAAATTTGTTTTATGTGGACATTAAAGGACAAATCCTGATCAAAAACAACTCCAAGATTCTTTGCGGTGGAGCTGGAGGCCAGGGTGATCCCATCTAAGGTAACTAAGTCTCTAGAGAGAGAGTCTCTGATGTTTTTGGGTCCAATTACAAGAACTTCAGTTTTGTCTGAATTTAACATCAGAAAATTGAAGGTCATCCAACTTTTTATATCTTTAAGGCATGCTTGGAGTTTAGTTAATTGATTGGTTTCATCAGGCTTGATCGATAAATATAATTGGGTGTCATCGGCATAACAATGAAAATTAACGGAGTGATTCCTAATAATGTTCCCTAGAGGAAGCATATATAAACTGAATAGAAGTGGTCCGAGTACAGAACCTTGTGGAACTCCGTGACAGACTTTGATGTGGATGGAGGATTCATCATTGACAAGAACAAACTGAGAACGATCTAAAAAATAAGACTTAAACCAGCTTAGGGCGGTTCCTTTGATGCCAATTTGATGTTCCAGTCTCTGTAAAAGAATTTGATAGTCAATGGTGTCAAATGCGGCACTAAGATCTAACAGGACAAGTACAGAGATGAGTCCTTTGTCTGATGCCATTAGGAGGTCGTTTGTAACTTTGACTAGTGCGGTCTCTGTGCTATGATGCACTCTAAATCCTGACTGAAAATCCTTATATAAACTGTTCTTATGGAGAAAGTCGCACAGCTGATTGGCTACAGCTTTCTCAAGTATCTTAGAGAGAAAGGGAAGGTTTGATATCGGTCTGTAATTGACTAAAACCTCTGGGTCTAGAGTGGGCTTTTTAAGAAGAGGTTTAATTACAGCTACTTTAAAGGACTGTGGTACATATCCTGATAATAAAGACAGATTAATCATATCCAATAAAGAAGGGCTAACTAGAGGTAAAACATCCTTGACCAGCCTGGTTGGGATGGGATCTAAGAGACAGGTTGACGACTTAGATGAAGAAATTATTGAAGTTATTTGATGAAGGTCGATTGGAGAAAAACAGTCTAAATATATATCAGGTTTTACAGCTGTTTCCAAACTTGCTGTATCAGAATGCAGATCAGTGCCTGTTGAGGGCAAGAGGTGATGAATTTTGTCTCTAATAGTTATAATTTTATCATTAAAGAAGCTCATGAAGTCATTGCTACTTAGACCTAAAGGAATGGATGGCTCAATAGAGCTGTGGCTCTCTGTTAGCCTGGCTACAGTGCTGAAGAGAAACCTGGGGTTGTTCTTATTTTCCTCTATTAATGAAGAGTAGTAGGCTGCTCTGGCACTACGGAGAGTCTTCCTGTATGTTTTAAGATTATCTTGCCAGGCTAAACGAGATTCTTCCAGTTTAGTGGCACGCCATTTGTGTTCAGATTTACGTGCCTCTTGCTTTAAGTTGCGAGTCTGCTGGCTATACCATGGTGCTAACCTCCTTTGTTTAATTATCTTCTTTTTCAGAGGTGCAATAGAGTCTAGAGTTGTTCGTAATGAGCCTGTAGTACTATCAACAAGATGATCTATTTGTGAGGGGCTAAAGGAAGCAGACAAGTCCTCTGCTACATTGAGACAAGTCATTGAATTCAATACTGAAGGAATCACTTCCTTAAATTTGGCTACAGCACTATCAGATAAACATCTGCTGTAGGAGTTTCTGCAGAAAGGCTTATAGTCCAGTAATATGAACTCAAAGGTTATTAAAAAATGGTCTGACAGAAGAGGATTCTGTGGAAAGACTATTAGATGATCAATTTCAATGCCATATGAGAGAACAAGATCAAGAGTGTGGTTCAGACAATGAGTCGGTTTATTTACACTCTGACAGAAGCCAATTGAATCTAACAAAGAGATAAACGCAGTACTAAGACTATCATTGTGGTTGTCCACATGAATATTAAAATCACCTACAATAATTACTTTATCTGTTTTAAGGATCAAGCCTGATGCAAATTCTGCAAATTCAGATAAAAATTCAGAGTAAGGACCAGGAGCTCGATATACTATAACAAATAGAATTGGCTGTAATGTTTTCCAGGTTGGGTGAGTAAGGCTAAGAACAAGACTTTCAAACGAGTTATAATTTAGTTTAGGTTTAGGATTTATTAATAGACTTGAGTCAAATATGGCTCCAACTCCACCACCTCGACCAGTACTTCGAGGAATATGAGTATTACAATGACTGGGAGGAGTGGATTCATTTAAACTAACATATTCATCCTCCTGCAGCCAGGTTTCAGTAAGACAAAATAAATCAATACCATAATCAGATATTAATTCATTGACTAAAACAGCTTTAGAGGACAAAGACCTGATATTCAAGAGTCCACATTTAATTCTCTTATTTTGGACTGCTGGGGATGTTGTTTTAATTTTTATTAGGTTTTTATGATGAGCTCCTCCTCTGTTTGTTTTATCTTTAAATAATGTAGGTGGACGGAGGACAGACACAGTCTCTATACTAAAGGATTGGGTGGGTGGCTGCTCTAATGGAGGCGCAGAGAAGCGTGTAAGACTGCAGCTCTGCTTCCTGGTCTCAACTCTGGGTTGTCACGGTTTTGGTCGACTAATAAACTTGGCCATGTTTCTAGATATGAGAGCTGCTCCATCCAAAGTGGGATGGATGCCGTCTCTCCTAATCAGACCAGGTTTTCCCCAGAAAGGTGTCCAATTATCTATGAAGCCCATAGACACGACCTGTCCCACCTGGAGGACACCCTACTTCATCTAGACGACCTGTCCCACCTGGAGAACACCCTACTTCATCTAGACGACCTGTCCCACCTGGAGGACACCCTACTTCATCTAGACGACCTGTCCCACCTGGAGGACACCCTACTTCATCTAGACGACCTGTCCCACCTGGAGGACACCCTACTTCATCTAGACGACCTGTCCCACCTGGAGGACACCCTACTTCATCTAGACGACCTGTCCCACCTGGAGGACACCCTACTTCACAGAGACAAACCCCACTTCATCTAGACGACCTGTCCCACCTGGAGGACACCCTACTTCATCTAGACGACCTGTCCCACCTGGAGGACACCCTACTTCATCTAGACGACCTGTCCCACCTGGAGGACACCCTACTTCATCTAGACGACCTGTCCCACCTGGAGGACACCCTACTTCATCTAGACGACCTGTCCCACCTGGAGGACACCCTACTTCATCCAGACGACCTGTCCCACCTGGAGGACACCCTACTTCATCTAGACGACCTGTCCCACCTGGAGGACACCCTACTTCATCTAGACGACCTGTCCCACCTGGAGGACACCCTACTTCATCTAGACGACCTGTCCCACCTGGAGGACACCCTACTTCATCCAGACGACCTGTCCCACCTGGAGGACACCCTACTTCATCTAGACGACCTGTCCCACCTGGAGGACACCCTACTTCATCTAGACGACCTGTCCCACCTGGAGGACACCCTACTTCATCCAGACGACCTGTCCCACCTGGAGGACACCATGCTGCACCCAGAGGACATCCTGTCGCACCCCAGGCCAGGCCCACTTTCCCTTCACCAACCCCATACCACACATATGCACAGGTTGTAAGCAGAGCAAGCCCCAACTCTTCACCTGACAGAGCCCCACCCTGTGATCTGAGCATACACGAGATGCTCAGTGAGCTCTACACAATCATCGTCCAGGCTTAAACACTCTGGAACAACTACACCATGAAACATGGAACGGAAATCCATCACTATTTCATCCTGGAATATACAAGGTCTGAGGTCGACTGCCTTTGGCCTCAAGAGCAGGAACCCAGACTTTACCAAAGAAATCAAAAATACAGACATTATTGTCCTACAGGAGACATGGCACAGAGGAGATGGTCCAACTGGCTGCCCTGTAAACTACAGAGAGCTCGTAGTACAGGAGTAGTACCTCGTAGTACCATCCTCCAAATTAACAGGAATCAAACAGGGAAGAGACTCGGGAGGTATACTAATATGGTACAAATCTGAATTGACCCACTCCATTAAGGTAATCAAAACAGGAACCTTTGACATCTGGTTAGAAATAAATAAAGAACTCACATCAGCTGAGGAAAATATCCTCTCATATATCCTGTCACATTGTAGTTTGTGGAGACCTGAATGCCAGGACAGGCCGAGAACCGGACACCCTGAGCACCCAGGGGGACAAACACCTACCAGGAGGTAGAAACATCCTCTCCCCAATATGCCCCCCCAGGCATAACTACGACAAAACAACAAACAAACATGGGACACAACTCCTACAGCTCTGTCGTTCACTGGGACTGTACATAGTCAATGGTAGAGTCCCAGGGGACTCCTATGGTAAGTTTACCTACAGCTCATGTTTGGGTGACAGCTCAGTAGATTACTTCATCACGGACCTCAGCCTAGTGTCTCTCAGAGCGTTCACAGAAAAGAAACCAACATGTTAGAAAGCAGCTACACACCATTGAAGAATCCATAAAAACAAATAAATTCTGGGAAAACTGGAACACTCTAAATAAACAAAAACATGAGGACCTTCCCATTCAAAATGGAGATGTATGGGTAAACCACTTCACCAATCTATTTGGCCCAATAGAGAAGAATGAACAACAAAAACACATACAAGATAAACTAGAAAGCTTAGAGTCAACCATAAAAGACTACCAGAACCCACTAGACTCCCCAATTACACTAAAAGAACTACAGGACAAAATAAAATCACTTGAAACCAAGAAAGCCTGTGGTGTCGACGGCATCCTAAATGAAATGATAAAGTTCACAGACCTCAAATTAATTTTTAATTAATTAATTAATTAATTTAACATTGTCCTTAGCGCTGGGATTTTTCCCAATATCTGGAACCAAGGACTGATAACACCGCTCCACAAAAGTGGCGAGAAATCAGAAATCAAATGCCTACTGTTCGCAGACGACCGGGTTTTGCTGTCTCCGACCAAAGAAGGATTACAACAACACCTTGATCTTCTGCACACCTTCTCCCAAACGTGGGCCTTACCAGTGAATCTAACCAAGACAAAAATCATGATATTCCAAAAAGGATGCAGCCTCCACCACAACAAACACAAACTCTTCCTAGATAAGACGGCTCTAGAACATACAAAAAACTACACCTACCTCGGCCTAAACATCAGCGCCACAGGAAACTTCAACAAAGCTGTAAGTGACCTGAGAGACAAGGTGAGAAGGGCTTTTTACGCCATCAAGAAGAATATCAAATTAGACATCCCAATTCAAATCTGGCTCAAAATATTGGACTCCGTCATAGAACCCATTTCTCTATACGGTTGCGAGGTCTGGGGTCCACCTGCCAACCAAGATTTTACAAAATGGGATAAACACCAAATTGAGACTCTCTTGAGAATTCTGCAAATCCATCCTCCAACGGAAAACACCAAACAATGCATGCAGAGCAGAATTAGGACGATACCCACTAATCATCAAAATTCAAAAGAGAGCAATTAAATTTTATGATCACCTTAAAGAAAGTGACCACAATACGCTCCATAAAAAAGCCCTCACCCACACAGAGACTGTAGAGAGATGCCCCCTCAGCCAACTGGTTCTGGGACTCCGTCCACAAACACAAGCAGAGCCACCAAACAGAAATCCATCAGACTAAACCAAATTATAAGAAAACAAAAAGAAAACTATCTGACACACTGGAAAGAATCAACCAACAACAGAGCAGACTGGAATGTTATTTGGCCTAAATAGAAAATACACTGTGGCAGAATACCTGAGCACTGTGACCGATCCCAAGCTCAGGAAATCCTTGACCATGTACAGACTCAGTGAGCACAGCCTCGCCATCGAAAGAGGCCGTCACAGACAGACCTGGCTCCCCAGAGAAGACAGACTGTGCACCCACTGCACACAACACGAGGTGGAGACCGAGCTGCACTTTCTAACCACCTGCCAGCTGTACCAAGACATCAGAGACACGTACTTTCCACAGATCACAGACACCCAGAAAGACTTTGAGACCCTAGACAACATCCACAAACTTCCATACCTGCTGGGTGAAGTACAACAATGTGCAAACATAGCAGCAAGATCTGTGAACTGCTGTGACCACAGAAGGAGGTCCAGCGGACGTTAGTTTGTGCTGCTGCCTGACTCAACTCACAGTTTAGTACTCACAGATGTAGTAGTACTCGTGTACTGTGTAGTACTCACAGATGTAGTAGTACTCGTGTACTGTGTAGTACTCACAGATGTAGTAGTACTCGTGTACTGTGTAGTACTCACAGATGTAGTAGTACTCGTGTCCCGGCCTGAACTCGAAGCCGAGGCTGAATGGGGTGAACAGCTGGAACTTCTCGGAGAACTTGAGCGGTCCGTTGGGGCTCAGCGGTCGGTTACACTCCCAGCGTTTGAAGCCCTTCCTGTGGTGGTCGCAGGTGGTGTACCCGTCGTAGTTCACCATGTACAACACGTAGTGCTCCATGCGCTCGGCGGACTCCGCCACCTCATAGTGCGGACAGTAGATGTCCAGGTAGTCGTTGATCGCCACCTCCAACGCGTACTCGCCACGAACAAACCTGAAGAAGAAAAACAGACGTTCAGTTTACTTCTGAGGGTTATGGAGACGTTACCGTCATCACGACAAACACTCTACCTGACAAAAATATCTCACAGTGATTTACAGAGTTTCCTGATGGACAGTGAAGTAAACTGCTACCAACTGTAGCTGCTGTTAGCTCAGTTTGTTAGCTAATGTTAGAGAGTTATGCCTCTATGGACATAATGGCAGAGGAGAAGAGAGTGAAGAGGACTGCTGTGTCTTGTGTTGTTGTTGTCTTGTGTAGTTTAATTTGAGTAAATCTACAAACATGAATTAAAGTCCAGCTGATGTTCGACTCTTCCTGACGCGCTGCGTTATTTTTGGCGCTCTGTGATCGAGTTAACGACTTCAAACACTTTGAGTTCTTTAAGTTGCTCAATCACAGCGATGATTATTCCCGTGGGACCTGAACGCAGCATCAGAGCGTGGTCCTGATGGAGGTCGATCAGCTGGATGAAGCCCGTCCTGATGGCGTTCTCCTCCGCCTCGCCCTCTTCGTCATCGCTAACACCATTAGCAAAGTGCAGGCTAACTCAGTTAGCTGAAAGATCGGGTGACGCTAACAGCTGAGAGCAGGCGGTGCGTTCAGGGTGAATCCGTCCCCTCAGCGCTCACATCATTACTCATCACACTAATGGACAGAAGCCGAGGGACCGCCGGGCCATCATCATCATCAGAACCTTCTCACAGCTCAATCGGACCTCAGATCATCAGAACTGTTCTGGTTTCTTTTTTCAGTGTCCAACTGACCAATCAGGTTTGAGCAGGTTCTGGTTCTGGTCCTCCATCTCTGCTTCCTGTCCCAGGACGGGTCACAAAGTTCAGACCAGAACCGACACCGTGTGTTTTAGTGTTTCCCTCCTTCAGCCTCGACCCAGGTCAAACTATATTTCACCATCCACCGCTGTGATGTCACAGCTCCCAGCATGCCTCGCTGTGATTTATGGTTTAATCTGTGCCGGCCTCTGAAGGTCGGGCTGATCAGAACCAAGTCCGGTGTGGACAGGGTCGAGGTCATTCGTCAGTCCTCCTGACAGATTAAAGTCCAGACGAGCTCTGACACAGACTGCTCATCAGAACCACATTTATTCTGCTCAGGTGATCTCAGGACCGGACTGGACTGGACCGGACCTGACCGGACCGGGTTCATCCTCAGACTGAGAGTTTTTATTAAAGACGAATTCATGAAAATTAAATTAAATGTTTGTTGATGTATCAGATTCAGGTGAAGTTCTTCATGTTTGTCACGGGTCACATTCAGTCGGACCAAAAATCAATTTAACAAGAACCAAGCAGAACCAAGCAGAACCAAACAGAACCAAGCAGAACCAAACAGAACCAAGCAGAACCAAGCAGAACCAAGCAGAAACAAACAGAACCAACCAGAACCAAGCAGAACCAACCAGAAACAAACAGAACCAAACAGAACCAAGCAGAACCAAGCAGAATCAAGCAGAAACAAACAGAACCAAGCAGAACCAAGCAGAACCAAACAGAACCAAGCAGAAACAAACAGAACCAAACAGAACCAAGCAGAACCAAGCAGAAACAAACAGAACCAAGCAGAACCAAACAGAACCAAGCAGAACCAAGCAGAACCAAGCAGAACCAAACAGAACCAAACAGAACCAAGCAGAACCAAGCAGAATAGAATAGAATAGAATAGAATAGAATAGAATATACTTTATTAATCCCTTGCGGGAAATTCTTTCGTCACAGCGCTCCAGTGTACAAAGGTAAAGAATATTATAGCAGCCAGAATAATACAATACAACAACTTAAAATAGGAGAAAAAGATAAATTACAATTTAAATATTACAAAAATTACAAAGTTAAATATAACCAGAATTACAAAGTTAAAAACTATAAAAATAAACCTCAAAAATTTGCCCCCCCCCCCCCCCCCACCTTAACAATATATACAGAAGAATATACAATATACAATAAATAAGTCTCTGTTGAGGTGATATTGCACCTAGAAATAAGCTGCTTTTAGAAGTAAGCTGCTTCATTGTACAGGCCATAGTGAGCTGGTTTATTGTACAGAAGGATTGTACAGTTTAATGGCCACAGGCAGGAATGACTTCCTGTGGCGCTCTGTGGTGCAGCGTGGTGGAATGAGTCTCTGGCTGAATGTGCTTCTGTGGCTGGTCAGCACGTCATGGAGAGGATGGAGAGAGTTGTCCAGTATGGACCTAATCCTGGACAACATCCTTCTCTCTGACACTGCTGTCAGGGAGTCAAGCTCCTCTCCAACAACATGGCTGGCTTTGCAGATGAGTTTGTTAAGTCTGTTGGCGTCCCGCACCTTCAGTCTGCTGCCCCAGCACGCCACAGCGTAGAGAATGGCACTGGCCACCACAGACTCGTGAAACATCCGCAGCATTGTCCGGCAGATGTTGAAGGACCTCAGCCGCCTCAGAAAATAGAGACGGCTTTGACCCTTCCTGTAGAGTGCGTCTGTGTTTTTAGTCCAGTCCAGTTTATTGTCCAAGTACACCCCTAAGTACTTGTATTCCTTCACTAAGTCCACGTTAACCCCACGGATGGAGATAGGGGTCACTGGAGCCCTGGTCCTCCTCAGGTCCACCACCAGTTCTTTAGTTTTTGCCACGTTGAGCTGCAGATGGTTCTGCTCACACCACGTGACAAAGTTGTCCACCACACCCCTGTACTCAGTCTCCTCACCCTTACTGATAAGTCCAACTACTGCAGAGTCGTCAGAAAACCTCTGAAGATGGCAGGTCTCTGTGCAGTAGCTGAAGTCCGTGGTGTACAGGGTGAAGAGGAAGGGAGAGAGGACAGTCCCCTGCGGTGCCCCAGTGTTGCTGATCAGTCTGTCTGACGTACAGTGCTGCAGGCGCACATACTGTGGTCTGCCAGTCAGGTAATCCACAATCCAGGACACAAGGGGGGGCTCCACCCGCATTGCTGTCAGTTTCTCACTCAGTAGAGCTGGCCTGATGGTGTTGAATGCACTGGAGAAGTCAAAAAACATGACTCTCACAGTGCTCGCCGTCTTGTCCAAGTGAGCGTAGACACGGTTGAGCAGGTAGATGATGGCATCCTCAACTCCTAGTCGGGGCTGGTAGGCGAACTGGAGGGGGTCTAGTAGTGGTCTCACCATGGGCCGGAGCTGATCCAGGATGAGTCTCTCCAGGGTCTTCATTATGTGTGACGTCAGTGCCACGGGTCTGTAGTCCTTGGATCCGCTGGGGCGCGGCATCTTGGGCACAGGAACGATGCATGACGTCTTCCACAGCACGGGGACCCTGTGAAGACTCAGGCTGAAGATGTGGTGTAGCACTCCACATAGCTGGAGGGAACAGGCTTTCAGCACCCTGGGGCTCACACCATCAGGTCCTGCGGACTTGCCTGCATGGAGTCTCTTCAGCTGCCTCCTGATTTGATCAGCGGTGATGTGGAGTGAGGAGGTGACCGGTGGGGGAGGGGTAGAGGTGTTGTGTTGGAGAGTGTCGTCACCTTGGGAGCCAGGGGAGGAGGAGATGTGCGGGGGGCCATCACTGGAGGAAGAGGGGCTGTAGGAGGGGGGAGGGAGAGAGAGTGGAGTGGGCGCTAACTGCAGGCATGCAGCAGAGGAGCCCATGGGAGGATGAGCCGGGGTCACAGAGTCAAATCTGTTAAAAAACAGATTCATCTCGTTTGCCCAGTCCACGTTGCCCCCAACTCCTCTATTGCTGGTTGGTCTGAAGCCAGTGATGGTTCTCATTCCACTCCAGACCTCCCTCATGTTGTTCTGCTGGAGTTTCCACTCCAGCTTCCTCCTATACTTCTGTTTGGCCTCCTTGATCTTCACCTTCAGCTCCCTCTGGATTGTTCGCACCTCCTCCCTGTTGCCAGCTGTGAAAGCCCTCCTCTTGTTGTTGAGGATGGTTTTGACTTCCTTTGTTACCCACGGCTTGTTATTTGGGTAACAAAGGACAGTCTCCGGTGGGACGATGGTGTCAACACAGAAGTTGATATAGTCCGTTACACACACTGTGAGCCCATCAATGTCCTCTCCATGTGGTTCACAGAGCGTCTGCCAGTCTGTCACTTCAAAGCATCCCCTCAGTGTCTCATAGGCCTCCTCAGACCATCTCCTCACGGTCTTTGTGGTTACAGGCTGGCTCTTTACCACAGGCACATAACAGGGTTTGAGGTGAATCAGGTTGTGATCTGACCTGCCAAGTGGGGGGAGAGGAGAGGAGCTGTATGCCTCCTTAGCATTAGCATACAGCAAGTCAATGGTTCTCTCCTCTCTGGTGGGACAGCTCACATACTGTGTGAATGTGGGGAGTGTAGTGTCCATGGTGATGTGATTGAAGTCACCCGAGATAGCAATGAATGCACTTGGGTGCTGAGTCTGTAGCTGGGCTATGGCGGAGTGAATAGAGTCATTTGCCGACGTCGGGTTTGCAGAGGGGGGGACATAAACAGCCACCATGATTACCTGTGAAAACTCCCTGGGCAGATAATATGGTCGAAGTCCAACAGCACAAAGTTCCATGTTCGGGTCACAGATGCGCTCCTTGATGGTGATGTGAGCGGGGTTGCACCATCGGTTGTTCACCAGCACAGCGACCCCCCCACCTTTGTGCTTGCCGCTCCTGGCGCAGTCTCTGTCGGCCCGTACGGTGTGGAAGCCCGCGATGGAGACGTTGTCATCAGGAATATCCTGGTGCAGCCATGTCTCCGTAAAACACATTATGCTGCATTCCCGATACTCCTTCTGACTCCGGGCTAGCGCTGTCAGCTCGTCCATCTTGTTGCCCAGGGACCTCACGTTCCCCATGATGAGAGAGGGGAGACACGTCTTAAATCTCTGCTTTTCTAACCTCCGCTGTCTCAACCCGTCGTTTTTCTTCCGCTGTTTCCATCCTCCTCTACGTCCCCGATGCGTTTTTCTCCGTAGCTCCGCTGGAACCTCTGCCGGTCTGTCCGCTAGGCCAGCCGGCCTCAGGTCAATCAGCTGTTCTCTGGAGTAAACAATCCGATCGGCTTGGACTCGTTGCGCTGCGATGCCGGTTTGTAGCAGTATCACAGCGAGCAAAAAGGCAATAATTTTAACGACCAGCATATTTAAATAGAGTGGTTTAAATAAAATAAAATAGCTTAAAAAGTAAAGAAGTTTAACAAGAGAAAAACGAATAAAATAAGAAAGAATAGGAAAGTTACACGGAGCGACTGCAACAGGCTGCACGCGTGTTGACGCATGCGCACTAACCTCCAAACAGAAACAAACAGAACCAAACAGAACCAAGCAGAAACAAACAGAACCAAGCAGAAACAAACAGAACCAAGCAGAACCAAGCAGAACCAAACAGAACCAAGCAGAAACAAACAGAACCAAACAGAACCAAGCAGAAACAAACAGAACCAAGCAGAAACAAACAGAACCAAGCAGAACCAAGCAGAACCAAACAGAACCAAGCAGAAACGAACAGAACCAAACAGAACCAAGCAGAAACAAACAGAAACAAGCAGAAACAAACAGAACCAAACAGAACCAAACAGAACCAAGCAGAAACAAACAGAATCAAGCAGAACCAAACAGAACCAAACAGAACCAAGCAGAAACAAACAGAACCAACCAATCAAAGGAGGTTTGTGACACGTTCTGTGCAGGTTATTTTGATGTTGTCATGTGACTCTGCAGTCAGTCAGTTATTGAATTAAATGGCGTCCATCAGGATTTTCCCACAGCAGCGGCGAGCGGTCACATGACCGGCGCCCTCTGGAGACGCTCTGCAGTCCTTTGTGTTCGTGTAACCTGAGTCCGTCCTGACAGGCTCAGCTACAATACACACACTGTTTCCTTCAGGTTCAGACAAGACGCGACAAGAAGAAGACAAAGCTATCAGATCTGAGGTCCGAACACCTGATCCGACCAGAACACACACACACACACACGCACACACACACACGCACACACGCACACACACACACGCACACACACACACACACACACACACACACACACACACACACACACAGACACACAGACACACACACACACACACACACACGCACACACGCACACACACACACACACGCACACACACACACACACACACACACACACACACACACACACACACACACACACACACACACACACACACACACACACACACACACACACTATGGGGGGCATTTTATGCCTGCACACTACTAAAAACGCTCGTCTCAATGTACAAATAATTATTTACTTTATGATGACGAATTTTGAGTTTAACAGCTGCTTCACTTCACAATTCAAGCAGTGTTGACGAGCTCGAGCTCCCAGCTGCCTCAGGTTCACTTCATTCTCTTGGCTTTTATTTTGAAAGGCCCACATTAAGGCTACTTGGACTTCCGTGAAGCTCACCTGTTTTACTTTTCTTCACCTTCTTTACGAGATTAAAGATGAAAAGAGGCTTTTACAGAAACCAGAATCGGACCGTTGTTTGAATTTCGATTTTGATTCAGACAACAAAAACACGGAAAAAACGGTCTGTTTATTGTTTTTTGTTCAAAACGTAAAAAAGGCTGAAAGGGAAAACTAAAATAATTTCAGCTACTTAAAAATAAAAATATCCTGACAGCTCTGATGGGGCTCGGGATTCATCTATAAGTTCTGCTTTCTTCTAAACAGTCCGTATGAACCTGAGACTGTGTAACAGCTGATCTGTGTAGATATGCTGCAGAACATAGAAGATGAATAACTGTCAGGTCCTGATGATCCAGTGTACCTCGTGCGTAAATGCGCACAGCCTCTTCCTCAGTTTCACGCCTGAGCAATGGTACAGTCCTGATACACCTCAACATCCCGTTATAGGCGTTCACACGCTATAGGCGTTAACGTGTGTCACTATTGTACTAAAGCCAGTGCTTCAGACGCCTGAACGTGTGCATGTGTGACTGAAACAGCCTAAACTGTCACATCGGTCTCTCTTGGTAATACATGGACTGCTTGAAT
>OX336888.1:367500-370000 GCA_946959425.1 Argyrosomus regius
TATACCGACCTTCCTCCGTCCATTTCTTTCAGGTGTTTCACTCTGTTCGTCTTTCAGTAATGTTTCTTTGCTGCTATTCTGCCAACAAGTCCTTCTTCACAGTTCTTGAAGATTCTGACTGCGTCTGAAGACAATGAGCTGAATGAGCTCATGATGGATCAGTTCTCTGGTTTACAGAGCACAATGATGACATTGTTACATTTCATTTGTTTTATTTTAACGACCAATTCAACACAAACTACTGAAACCTCTTAATATGCCAAGTGTTCTAATCATTTTGGCCACCACTATAAATATTAATAAACTGTAAATAAATATTAATAAACTAAATATAAATCTGAGATAAAAGACTTTGATTTAATTTAGTTTACATAAACGAGCTGACGAATCATCATCAATTAACTGACTTCATGTTTTTAGATTTTTAGACCCTTAATGCTGAAAATCATTTCAAAGTAAAAACAGGAAACATGTCGTAGCAAAACCTTCAAAATAAAACGATAAAGATACAGTGAGTCGACTGTTTGATGCGTTCAGGGACACTTTCTGAAACAAAAATCATGTTTCAAGTCGTTTTTGTCACTGTTCAATTAGAACGTAATTATATAAATATATAAAGTAATAAACGTATAAATTAATAAATATATAAACGTATATATATGTGCTGTCAAAAATATCGTGTTATTAACGCGTTAACGCAAAACAATTTTAACGCCGTTAATTTTTTTATCGCGAGATTAACGCTCTTTGTGACCTAGTGAACTTGTAGTTTTTTCATAAGCTGTGGCCACTGCTAGTAACGTTAGAAAAACTACAGGATCCAGCTGTAAACCGGAAGCAAAACAATAAGCGCGCCCCACGCTACCGTATTGTGTGGATGTCGAGCACGAGATGCTGAAATGGACGCTGCTAACAAAATTATGAATGGAAAAGTTCGTTAGATAAAAGTTATCTGTGTGTATTGTCGGTGTGAACTGAGTTATCATCGTAGCACATCCAGTCTGAAATACCACTTGATGGCCAAACACACCGGCAATTCAAATTCTCCGCCTCCTCCGCATCATAACCAGGCGACAATGGATGGATTTATTTTGTATCACCCTGTTTTGAAGGTTGTTGAGGGGGCTGTTTTTGTGACTAGGTATTTATTTTTTTGTCATCTGTTTATTGATAGTGTTGCTTTGTTTGAGATTTAGCTTCAGACGTGAATGGCTGTAACACTACATGTTGTTGTTGTGGTTTGCAATAAAAAAACATTTGCACAAAGCAAGCCTATCCACTTTTCCATGTTGATAAGAGTATTAAAATGATAATTCAAGGGACATTTAGAATAGATAAAAATGTGCGATTAATTTGCGATTAATCGCGAGTTAACTATGACATTCATGAGATTAATCGCGATTAAATTTTTTAATCGATTGACAGCACTAGTATATATATATTCACACACAGGAAGTAAATGAAAGTACATTTCTGTGTTTTTTATATGAACTATATGTTACGTGAACGTTTGACACAAACGTCATGAAAACATTAAATTAACAAACGCCGTCTCGTCTCTTCAACACCACTTCCTGTTCTTCAGCCAATCGACAGTCAGCGTGCGAGGGGCCAGCCACCTTCTCGGCTCCTGGCGGGGCCGCCGCTGGACCGCTCGGTCTTATCAGCTCCCCAACACGGCCTGGATTACACGGCCCCAGAGGCTGCTGGGAGTTCTGCTAATCTAACCACTCATTAATATTTAACACAAATCCTGTCAGGAGACACACGGCGAGGGAGCAAGCGCCGCGTCCTGGTTGGACAGAAGCCACTGCCGTTTGTCTGACTGACCAATCAGCTGCAGCCAATGGCCTGCTGAGCCTGTCAGTCCAAGCACAGGGAATACAGGCCGCTACCCTCAGACTGACCTCAGGACTGGACCCAGGTCACATGACACGAGCCAGCCAGAACTCTGTTAGCGTTCTGTTAGCG
Organism: Argyrosomus regius; assembly: GCA_946959425.1. Lineage (NCBI taxonomy): Eukaryota > Metazoa > Chordata > Actinopteri > Sciaenidae > Argyrosomus > Argyrosomus regius. Next base: position 369,472 of record OX336888.1, read on the forward strand.
TTCTGTTAGCGTTCTGTTAGCGTTCCTGTGGAACGTCTGTCAGCAGACTTTAAGTCTGACGTTTGAACGTGACAGAAGAACCGACTACTACAACTAAAGAACGTTGAAGAACTCGAATGACGACAGTCCAGGTGAACTCAGGTGAAGTCAGGACAGGTGTGAACAGGTGTGAACAGGTGTGAACAGGTTCTGCTGGCCTGATGTATCTGTATTATTTATCCGTCCAGGCTCCCTGATTGGTCGCCTGTCCTCCTCTGATCTGTGACCTTTGACCTCTGTGTTTTGTGTCTCTGTGCTGCACTGCGTGCTGATTGGTTGTGACAGCTTCCTGTTTCTGATGAGGTCACGCTGTCTTCTCTGTTTGATAAACTCTGAGAGGATTTCACGCTCCGACACTCGTTTATCCAACAGGAAGGAGGCGGGCCGTGACGAGCTGCTGAGGCGGAGGAGAGGAGGAGGAGAGGGAGGAGGGGGGACAGGAGGGAGGAGGAGGAGGGGGGGGAGAGGGGGGAGAAGGAGGGGGGAGAAG
>OX336888.1:377500-462500 GCA_946959425.1 Argyrosomus regius
CGTCCAATCAGATCAGTTCACACAGAAATATGTAAACAAACTCAAACTCAACACGACGACACTCGTTAATCTGTCGATTTTCGGAGCTGCTGATTGGTCAGTTTCGAGCTCTATGATTGGATGTGAACCAGCATCTCTGCGCCCTGCCGCAATGCCTCTGAGGCAGGCAGAGAGCTGTCAGTCACCGGGCCGACCTCTGACCCCGCCGTCCCCGAACCCGGTCCGGCCCAGCAGCTGCTCCTTTCTTGTCATTGTGTCGTCTTTTCACTGAAAGGTCCATTTCCATAATCTCCATCAAACACTTCAGACGGCCTTTAAGAGCGCGCTCATCTGCATAATCCCATTACCCCTGAACACAACGCTGCCGCCGCCGCCGCCACCAGCAGCTCCGGCTCAGGTGGAAGAAAAAGTGTCGGTAAAAGGCGGATTTAATTTGTGAGAAAGAAAGAAAGAAAGAAAGAAAGAAAGGAGAGACGCTGACGGACGCTAACAGAGGCTGATGGAGCTTCCTGCTTCCTCGTCCTCCCTCGTCCCCCCCCCCTGGTCCCCCCTGGTCCCCCCCTGGTCCTCCCCCCTGGTCCCCCCCCTGGTCCCCCCCTCATCCTCCCCCCCGTCCTCCCCCCTCCTCCCCCCTGCCCCCCCCCCCCTTCCCTTCCCCCCTGGTCCCCCCCTCGTCCTCCCCCCATCCCCCCCCCCCCCCCCCCCTCCCCCCCTAGTCCCCCCCTCGTCCTCCCCCCCTCCCCCCCGCCCCCTCTTCCTCCCCCCCATCCTCCCCCCATCCTCCCCCCCTCCTCCCCCCTGGTCCTCCCCTGGTCCCCCCCCCTGGTCCCCCCCTCATCCTCCCCCCCGTCCTCCCCTGGTCCTCCCTCAGTAGAAAAACAGATAGTCTGTCTGTGGGAGAAACTAGGTCAGATTTAAATCCTGACGCTCGTAAAACAGCAGCTGGCTGCTCACTCGGCTCCACACAAACCGGATCGGACTGAAGAATTCATGCAGCTCAACGGGCCGCAGAGGTTCAGACGGTTTTAAATAAACCCGATCCAGAGCGCCGCGAGCCGAGACATCCATCACAGATCAGAAGGTCCGTGAAGGAGCCGGGCCGGAAACAGGCCGGAGATTAATGAAGAACAGACGGCTGCACAGAGGAACGCTAACAAGGAAGCTCAACACGACTGGGTCTGTCTGCACAGGCCGGTTCTACAGGCCTGAGATCCAGAACCAGAACCAGACCAAGACCAAGACCAAGACCAGGACTAAGACTAAGACCCAGACTAAAACCAAGACCAAGAACCATGAATCAATAAGTCAACACACACAATAATAATGAGTGTGTGTGTGTGTGTGTGTGGACTTCCTGAACAAGAAAAGATCTGATGAACACGATTACTGATTATTGATTATTGATTCAAAACATCTGCAGCTGATTTGAATCAGTTTGATGAGTTTAAATATCAACAGCAAAGTTTCTATAAACAGACGAATATAAATATTTATAGACTCATATACAGTATGTATATATACACTGTGTGTGTGTGTGTGCTTCCAGCTGTGATGACGTATAGAATAGAAGCAGCTCTGATTGGTCGTCTCTCAATGATTCATGAGTCGTCTCCGAGCAGGACTTCAGCTCATTCATAATAAATAAGAGCAAACATTAAAGAGACACACCGAGCTCAGAGCGGGCCAACGGGTCAGAACCAGCCACAGCCAGCTTTAACCGGTCCTCTGAGGTCCAAATGACCCACCATGACCGACCACGACCCACCATGATCCACCACAACTCACCACGACCCACCATGACCGACCACGATCCACCACGACTCACCATGACCGACCACGACCCACCACGACTCACCACGACCCACCATGACCGACCACGATCCACCACGATCCACCACAACTCACCACGACCCACCATGACCGACCACGATCCACCACGACTCACCATGACCGACCACGACCCACCACGACTCACCACGACCCACCATGACCGACCACGATCCACCACGACTCACCATGACCGACCACGACCCACCACGACTCACCACGACCCACCATGACCGACCACGATCCACCACGATCCACCACGACTCACCACGACCCACCATGACCGACCACGATCCACCACGACTCACCATGACCGACCACGACCCACCACGACTCACCACGACCCACCATGACCGACCACGATCCACCACGACTCACCATGACCGACCACGACCCACCACGACCCACCATGACCGACCACGACTCACCACGACCCACCATGACCGACCAGACTCACCACGACCCACCATGACCGACCACGACCCACCATGACCGACCACGACTCACCACGACCCACCATGACCACCACGACTCACCACGACCACCACAATCCACCACGACTCACCATGACCGACCACGACCCACCACGACTCACCACGACCCACCATGACCGACCACGACTCACCACGACCCACCATGACCGACCACGACCGACCACGATCCACCACGACTCACCATGACCGACCACGACCCACCACGACCCACCATGACCGACCACGACTCACCACGACTCACCACGACTCACCATGACCGACCACGACCCACCATGACCGACCACGACCCACCACGACCCACCATGATCCACCACGACTCACCACGACCCACCATGACCGACCACGACTCACCACGACCCACCATGACCGACCCACCATGACCGACCACGACTCACCACGACCCACCATGACCGACCACGACCCACCACGACCCACCATGACCGACCACGACCCACCACGACCCACCATGATCCACCACGACTCACCATGACCGACCACGACTCACCACGACCCACCATGACCCACCACGACTCACCACGACTCACCATGACCGACCACGACCGACCACGACTCACCACGACCCACCATGACCGACCACGACTCACCACGACCGACCACGATCCACCACGACTCACCACGACCGACCACGACTCACCACGACCCACCATGACCGACCACGACTCACCACGACCCACCATGACCGACCACGACCCACCACGACCCACCATGACCGACCACGACTCACCACGACCCACCATGACCGACCACGACCCACCACGACCCACCATGATCCACCACGACCCACCATGACCGACCACGACTCACCACGACCCACCATGACCGACCACGACTCACCACAACCCACCATGACCGACCACGACCCACCACGACCCACCATGACCGACCACGACCCACCACGACCCACCATGATCCACCACGAATCACCACGACCCACCATGACCGACCACGACTCACCACGACCCACCATGACCGACCACGACTCACCACGACCGACCACGATCCACCACGACTCACCATGACCGACCACGACTCACCACGACCCACCATGACCGACCACGACTCACCACGACCCACCATGACCGACCACGACCCACCACGACCCACCATGATCCACCACGACTCACCACGACCCACCATGACCGACCACGACTCACCACGACCCACCATGACCGACCACGACTCACCACAACCCACCATGACCGACCACGACCCACCATGACCGACCACGACCCACCACGACCCACCATGATCCACCACGACTCACCATGACCGACCACGACTCACCACGACCCACCATGACCCACCACGACTCACCACGACTCACCACGACTCACCATGACCGACCACGACCCACCATGACCGACCACGACCCACCATGATCCACCACGACTCACCACGACCCACCATGACCGACCACGATCCACCACGACCCACCATGACCGACCACGACCCACCATGATCCACCACGACTCACCACGACCCACCATGACCGACCACGACCCACCACGACCCACCATGACCCACCATGATCCACCACGACTCACCACGACCCACCATGACCGACCACGATCCACCACGACCCACCATGACCGACCACGACCCACCACGACCCACCATGATCCACCATGACCGACCACGATCCACCACGACCCATCATGATCCACCACGACCCACCATGGTCCACCATGACCGACCACGATCCACCACGACCCACCATGGTCTACCACGACCCACCATGGTCCACCACGATCCACCACGACCCACCACAACCCATCATGATCCATCATGATCCACCACGATCCACCATGGTCCACCATGATCCACCACAACCCATCATGATCCACCACGACCCACCACGGTCCAACACGACCCACCACGGTCCACCATGATCCACCACGACCCACCACGATCCACCACGATCCACCACGGTCCAACACGACCCACCATGATCCACCACGACCCACCATGACCCACCACGATCCACCATGACCCACCACGGTCCAACATGACCCACCATGATCCACCATGACCCACCATGACCCACCACGGTCCAACACGACCCACCATGATCCACCACGACCCACCACGATCCACCAGGATCCACCACGACCCACCACGACCCGCCATGATCCACCACGACCCACCAGGATCCACCACGACCCACCATGATCCACCACGATCCACCAGGATCCACCACGACCCACCATGATCCACCACAACCCACCACGGTCCAAACCACCAGACCACCACGACCCACCATACCGACCACGACCCACCACGACCCACCATGATCCACCATGACCGACCACGATCCACCACGACCCACCACGGTCCAACACGACCCACCATGATCCACCATGACCCACCACGACCCACCACGGTCCAACACGACCCACCATGATCCACCACGACCCACCAGGATCCACCACGACCCACCATGGTCCACCATGACCGACCACGATCCACCACGACCCACCATGGTCCACCACGACCCACCATGGTCCACCACGATCCACCACGACCCACCACAACCCATCATGATCCATCATGATCCACCATGATCCACCACGATCCACCAGGATCCACCACGACCCACCACGACCCACCATGATCCACCACAACCCACCACGGTCCAACACGACCCACCATGATCCACCACGACCCACCATGACCCACCATGACCCACCACGATCCACCACGACCCACCACGGTCCAACACGACCCACCATGATCCACCATGACCCACCACGACCCACCACGGTCCAACACGACCCACCATGATCCACCACGACCCACCAGGATCCACCAGGATCCACCACGACCCACCAGCATCTGATTGGACACCTGTTTGATGAAGCACATGAAGAAGACGAGGCGGTCTGATCCAGACTGGCCTCAGATCAGCTCAGAGAACTTTAATGAACCTTGAACCGTGAAGGATGGAGGAGGAGTGAAGGAGGAGTGAAAGATGGAGGAGGAGTGGGGGATGAAGGAGGAGTGGAGGATGGAGGAGGGGCGAACACATGAAGGGATTTCAAAAAGAGCCAAACATCCAGTTCAGAAGGCCCTAACCCCCACATCACTCCACCCGCCCCGCTGGGCTGTCACCAGGAAGAATTCAAATGCTCCTCATTAAAATCCACCTTCACATCATACAGACAGACAGACAGACAGACAGACAGGCAGACAGGCAGACAGACAGGCAGGCAGGCAGACAGGCAGACAGACAGGCAGGCAGACAGACAGGCAGACAGACAGACAGACAGACAGACGGGTCTGGAGCACATGGACTCAGTGGGGATCAGGTTTCAGGTCTGAGATCAGCGCCCAGATGGACGACAGATGGGTCTGCTCCTGAACGTCTCGCAGCGAGTTCAGATTTCAATTAAAACTTTTTTTTTGTTCAAAGACTCAAATTAGATTTTTTATATTTTGACATTAAATTCTGTGAAACGATCCAAAAGTTTAATCGTCGACCTGAAACGTCGTCAGATGAACTTCCTGTCTGACGTTGCGGCAGGTTTGAGCCTTCAGGCGGTGAGCAGGGTTAAACGCTGATGTTTCCCAGCCGGACCGCCGGGACCTGAACCCGCAGCCCCTGGCTCACCACGAGGCCCGCCTCCCTCCAGGAGGACCAATGAGGAGCCGGACGACACACTAAACACCGCCCGCCCTGAATGTGTCAGCTCCGTCCACAAACAAACAAACACACCTTTTGTTTACACATTAATGTCCTGACCCAGTGAAACGTTGTTTTTATGTTCATCAAACGTTCATGTATGTCCTTCAACGTTCTTGTCGTCATCTTAAATTAAATCTGATTCAACACGTTCATTCACGTGATCAGATACAGGACGAGACTTCTGGTTCTGACCCGGTTCTGTTCATTGTCCTGCTGTGACCCGTCCATTATTACGTATCATATATAGAATATTAATTATCATCGTCAGAACTGAATATTAAACTTTAGTTATCACATGATCAGCTGCTCATAAAGAACCAAACAAATGTTCAGAGAACGGACCTCAAACACGTGACCAGAACCAGAACCAGAAGCAGAGTGGTCCGGTTGGACCTGGTCCAGACTCAGATCCTCAGACCTCCAGCCGGGTCGGACAGACCAATCAGGATGCAGGAAGGAAACGGGCCAAACAGCAGCCACCTGTGGTCCGGTGTCAGGTTACAGCGTGACATCACACATCATGTGACCGTATCAGGTTACATCACACCACACTGTGACATCACAGCCACGGGATGATCATTGATGATGTCATCACCAAAATAATGAATGAATTATAAAACTGAATAAATTAATTGTTGTCCAAACGCTTCAATGTTCCCGCACCTCTCTGGACCGCTGAACCGATTTGATGCATCCAGTTTTTTTATTTTTATTTTATCTCATTTTTTAGTGAGCACACTGGGCACCCTGTATTTATTTATCGATTGTTATTATTACTATTATTATTCATTTTTCTCTTTCGCCTCCCTTTATATTACTATACTTTTTATTTTATTTTATTTACGTACCGATTTATCTTCACCTACTTACTAATTCTTTTTGTATTTATTTTTACTTACTTGTGTATTTTTCTCTCCCTCTTTCTTCTTTTTCTGGTTCTTTGTTCTAATGTACCATAAAAAAAAATTATAAAAAAATGAATTGTTGTTATTCTGTGATATCATTTTAAACAGAACTAAAAACACCAGAACTGACCCGGCTCTACACGTCGACCCGTCACATCATGATGAAAATGAATGTAACATTCAAACAGACGATTAAAAATAAAATGTTAAATTTAAATAAAGTTTATTTAAAAACAAACGTTTAAAAAACTATAAATGACTTTCACACGTGATCAATAAAAATCAGCTGATCGAGATTAAAGATCGACAAATCAAGAAAATTTGATTTAATTGAACATTTTTAATGAAGTTTTTTCTTGTCAGTGTCTCATTAATAATGTTCAATAAAACTTTATTTAAAAAACGATTCGTTTGTTGATGAATCTGATATTTTCTGTTTTTGTGAGTTTTAGATAATCTGAAAGTTTCTGAGACTCAGAAAATTTAAAAAATCAACAGTGAAAATGTTAAACTGTTTTTTATTTTTATTTTATTTGTAGAAATTAAACAGATTTATTAACCGACCTATGGGCTGAAATATGTGCCACCAGAAACTGAATAACTGCATTAAAAAACTGAATCTGAATTGTAATTTGAAATTTAATGTATTAGTTTGGAACTGAATGGTCAGTTCCAAACTAATACATCTGTCCTCTCTACAGCTGGACATGATACATCTGTCTCTGGGACAGATGTATCATGTCCAGCTGTAGAGAGGACAGATGTGTCATATCCAGTTGTAGAGAGGACAGATGTGTCATATCCAGTTGTAGAGAGGACAGATGTATCATGTCCAGTTGTAGAGAGGACAGATGTATCATGTCCAGCTGTAGAGAGGACAGATGTGTCATGTCCAGTTGTAGAGAGGACAGATGTATCATGTCCAGTTGTAGAGAGGACAGATGTATCATGTCCAGTTGTAGAGAGGACAGATGTATCATGTCCAGTTGTAGAGAGGACAGATGTATCATGTCCAGTTGTAGAGGGACAGATGTATCATGTCCAGTTGTAGAGGACAGATGTATCATGTCCAGTTGTAGAGAGGACAGATGTATCATGTCCAGTCCAGTTGTAGAGAGGACAGATGTATCATGTCCAGTTGTAGAGGGACAGATGTATCATGTCCAGTTGTAGAGGGACAGATGTATCATGTCCAGTTGTAGAGAGGACAGATGTATCATGTCCAGTTGTAGAGAGGACAGATGTATCATGTCCAGTTGTAGAGAGGACAGATGTATCATGTCCAGCTGTAGAGAGGACAGATGTATCATGTCCAGCTGTAGAGGACAGATGTATCATGTCCAGCTGTAGAGGGACAGATGTATCATGTCCAGCTGTAGAGAGGACAGATGTATCATGTCCAGTTGTAGAGAGGACAGATGTATCATGTCCAGTTGTAGAGAGGACAGATGTATCATGTCCAGTTGTAGAGAGGACAGATGTATCATGTCCAGCTGTAGAGGGACAGATGTATCATGTCCAGCTGTAGAGAGGACAGATGTATCATGTCCAGTTGTAGAGAGGACAGATGTATCATGTCCAGCTGTAGAGGACAGATGTATCATGTCCAGCTGTAGAGGGACAGATGTATCATGTCCAGCTGTAGAGAGGACAGATGTATCATGTCCAGTTGTAGAGAGGACAGATGTATCATGTCCAGTTGTAGAGAGGACAGATGTATCATGTCCAGTTGTAGAGAGGACAGATGTATCATGTCCAGCTGTAGAGGGACAGATGTATCATGTCCAGCTGTAGAGAGGACAGATGTATCATGTCCAGTTGTAGAGAGGACAGATGTATCATGTCCAGTTGTAGAGAGGACAGATGTATCATGTCCAGTTGTAGAGAGGACAGATGTATCATGTCCAGTTGTAGAGAGGACAGATGTGTCATGTCCAGCTGTAGAGGACAGATGTATCATGTCCAGTTGTAGAGGGACAGATGTATCATGTCCAGTTGTTGGTAGTGTTGTAGAGGAGGTCCTCTCTGAAGAGCTGGAGGTCTTCAGGAGGTGTTTGAAGGTAGAGAGGGACGCCCCTGATCTGGTAGGAACTGGTAGGACGTTCCACCAACGGGGAACAACAAACGAGAACAGACGAGAACAGACCCTGATCCTCAACTGCAGACAGCAAAATGTGTGTTTATATATTTACACAAACGTTTATTTCTGGTTTCACTGATTCGTTTTATTTGAAGTTTTTAAAGAGCTGCAGGAATTTTAACCTGCTTCCAGTCTTTGTGCTAAGCTAAGCTAACAGTTTCCCCCTGCTTCCAGTCTTTGTGCTAAGCTAAGCTAACCACATCCAGGATACGTGGGCCTGATGAAACGTTCTTCATCATCATCGTCACCCTCAGTGAGCTGAACCAGGACTACAAAGTGTGTGTGTGTGTGTGTGTGTGTGTGTGTGAAATGTGGGTCAGACATTAAAGTGCATGAGTGTGATGCAGAGAGCACGATGAAGTGCTGAGACACGACGAGGAGAGTAAAAATAACCGGAGGACGCCGCTGATGACACACTCACACGTCATTGGTCGACATGTTTCAAGCTGCAGATCCACCGACAGGAACCAGAACCAGAACACACTTACAGGAACACACCGGATCCATCAGAACCACTGAACAGACTGGACCTGCAGAGCAGTCCTCAAACATCAAACCCACAAAAACATGTTTGACAAGACCAGGAACCAGACCGGATCAGACCGGACCAGACCGGACCGGACCGGATGAGCAGGTGTTAATCAGCTGATTAACGAACGATGATGATGATGAAGGAGACAGAGTCTGTCTGACCTTTGACCTCACTGATCCGTCCTCGTGGTTCTGATGGTCTCGTGATGCGTTTGAGGCCAATCAGAGTGAGGATGGTGCGTTCAGGTGCTCCTCGTCACGTCAGACTGAAACATGAAGAGTTAAACTGGATGGAGGACGAGCAGAAGCAGGAGGTGGAGGAGGTGGAGGAGGACCAGTCTGAGACCAGTCTGAGACCAGTCTGAGACTAGTCTGTGATCAGTCTCAGTCCAGTTTTTCTTCCTCTCAAACTGATTATTTTAAAAAACGATCGATAACTTCAAAACAAACAACATTTATGTAGAGAACAAACATCTCTACACACGCTCACTGAGTGTTTATGAGTGTAGTTATTAATGAATTATAATTCACTATGAATGTCCTCATAACGTACTATAGACGAGGTGTGCAGCTTGAGGAGGATGATGAAGGTCAGACGAGGACGAAGATGCTGCAGCACCAAGAACTTCATTCATCATCAGCTGATCCTGATAAACTCACACTAACTGTATTTTAATATAAAAACTATGTTGATCAAAAATGAAAGAAAATCATTAGAAAGAAACGCTGCAGCGATCGTTAGTATTATTATTATTATTATTATTATTACTATAATTGTTATTATTATTATTATTACTACAGACGGCACTGACAGAGGAATTATATACATATAGTTTATATATGTTAACATATTATATATGTTAATATGATATCAGAGGAAATGAAGCACAGAAGAAGAAATGATTCATTAATCTGTAATTTAAACTTGAATTAAAGTGAAAATATTTTTATGAACTGAAGCTGGAATCAAACCGACGACGTGACGATGACACATTTATATTTTTTAACCTGAAAATGGACGTTTGGAAAAAATCTGTTTGGTCTAAAATTCATAAAATTCATCGATGATTTTCAAAGATTTTGATGAAAAAAATGAAAATACATTTTTCAGGTGTTGAAACGTGACGATGACGTTTAATCACGTTCAGCTTCTTGAACTTTTTCATGTTCACACATTAAAAAAAATAAAACGTGAAATATTTCAACAAAAAATATTTTGTAGTTTTTTAAACGTGTCCAAAAATAAAAAAGTTTCATGTTTTTATCGTTCGTGTACTGACGCAGTGACACGAATCATCAGGACAGAAGTACTTCATCAGGTCACAAAAAAAGACATCTTACACAGATTATTATTATTATTATTATTATTATTAGACATAGTACTGCTAGTAGTAGTAATAGTAGTAGTAGTAGTAGTATATTTTGAATAAACATCTTTATCACAAAGAAATACTCCGTCTGACCACGGAGCCGTGTGATGACGTGCATCTGGTTTTATTTCAAATCAGGACTTTCAGTCATAAAATATATAAAAGTACACGAGGTACACATGTACTTTATATATTTATGTGGACACACACGAGTCACAGCTGCTCTGAAAAATAAATCTATGAAATATAAAAACTTGAATTTAACGAGCTGATCACTGCAGCTTTCAGATGAATGCAGTAAAAATACACACACAGGATACTGAAGTACTACGATGTGCATACAGTGTGCAGTATTATAGAAGTATTAAACCTGATGACACCAAAGATTCTTCAGATTTATGATTCAAATTAAATCTTCAGATTTTGTCTGAATCCATCACGTGAAACACTGACTACTTCACACGCGTGGACGTCGGCTTCACACACGCTAATTACACGTGAAACACATTTCACACGTTAACAGTCACAGGCAGAGACTGTTCTGGAGCTTTCAGTGATCATGTGATCTTCATCATGGTTATTATATTAGAATATTCATCTGAATGTGACGACTGAAAACAACCAAACATGAAGTACACTGAAAGTACTGCAGAAAAATACTGCAGTACAAGAATACTACATGGATACTTCAGGGACAGTATAAGAATACTACATGGATACTTCAGGGACAGTATAAGAATACTACATGGATACTTCAGGGACAGTATAAGAATACTACATGGATACTGTCTGGACTTATTAAGAACTCGAGCGTTTCCTCTTCCTCTCCAAAATAAAAGTGACAGGTTACAATAACCTGACAGCACTGCGGGCTCTGATTGGACAGTTCAGACAACCAATCAGAGAGAAGAGCAGTGAGCTGTCAGACGCAGCACACAGGCAGAAAAACCACAGAAGAAGAAAACAGTGAAACTCTGACATGCCGCTGACAGCAGAGGTCAAAGGTCAGCGAGGAGCTGGACATCGGGGAGGCTCACCTGGACCACATCCAGCAAAACTTTCAAAATAAAAGCTCCGAGAAGATTTTTGAAACTTGTTTAATTTATTTTAAATAATTTTAAAATTTCTGAAGATGAAGAATCGTTTGAAATATTTAAAGATATTTATTCACCAACATGTGACTCACTGATGAGACGATTCATCGTTACGTTTATTATTATAATTAGAACTAAAATTAAACATCTGATTTTATTTGAATGATTTTAAATGTTTCACAGAATTTAGATTATTTAATAAAAACATTTTCACATTTTGTCTGAAAGTTTTAAACTAAAATTAATAATAAAATTTAAATATTTAACAAACAAACTAATTCAAATCAGTTTGTTTGTTAAATATTTAAACTTTTTTATTAATTTTCAGTTTCGGCCCCACAAAGACTGTTTGAAACACACGTCCCCACGTCGACTGTTAATATGAACACTTCACAAACATTCATGTTTATTTTTAATAAAAATATTTTAATTTAATTTTAATGTGAAACTTGAAATTTGTTTTATTTTATTTTTTCTCAGTTTGATGAAAAATGTAATTTCATTTTAAACTTTTTGTTTTCGTCACTTTGTTTAATGTTTCAGATTATTTATCCGGATTAACGAAATTTTCGGGTCCAGCTGAGCCCGTCCCCCCCTGGTTCCAGTCCTTTCAGGCCTGGTTCGGGTCCGGTTCTTACCTCGGGTTGGAGCTGTTCCAGTAGACCGCGTACCGGTCGGAGATGAGTCGGTCGTCGGTGACTGCGGAGCAGAGCCGCAGCAACAGGCCGAGCAGCAGCAGCAGCGGCCGCCCGGAGCGCTCCATGTGCGGCGGCGCGGCGCGCTGCGTCCCGCCGAACATCCGCGGCTCTTCTCTTCAGTTCTGAGCGCGTTTGGACCCGCAGAGACCAGAACCGGAACCAGAACCAGAACCGGGACACATCAAAGAGTCTGAGGAGAGCAGCCTCCCGGTGCGTGCAGCATGCGGACTGAAAAGTGGATGAATCACTTTGATCCGGATCGATACTCAAACCCGATCATCAGCTCGGTACCGGATTGTTTCCCAGCAGGCAGCGCGGCAATAATCCATTTGAAGAACCACGTCTGCACGTGAAGACGGAACCTTCACTGACACGGTGAAGTCCAGATCTGCCTGCGGGGGGACAGACTGTCCTCAACTTTCATCTTCACTCAGAACCAGAAGCAGAACCAGTTCAGACCCGCAGCCGGTCCGTCCATGTGCGTCCTGCTAAACTCGGTCCAACATTTACGCGCAGAGAGAGTCCGGATCCGACCCGGACCTCTGAGTCCCGGTCTGGGTCCTCTTTGAGTCTCTTATGTAACTGTGGCGACTTCCAGACTCTGCTGGTCCCGCAAGAACTCTCCGAGACCACCGAGGGGAGCCCCGCGCCCCGAGCCCCGCGCACCGAGCCCCGCGCCCTGTTCCCCGCACCTCCGCGCCGCTCCGGGGCCGATCTGGAAGTTCAAGAGCCGGTCCGTGTGCAGCAGCAGCGGGGCTCTGCTCCCGCTCTCCCCGGTCCCCCCTCTCTGTTCCCGGACTCAAACTTTCCGGGGTTCGCTCGCTTCTCTGCGCCGCTGCAGACCGAACCGAGCTGAGCCGAGCCGAGCCGAGACGGACCGGACCAGAGGAAAGAACAAAGAAGAAGAAACTCGGAGCCGCAGGAGGAGCGTTCGTCTCGGTTACCGGCTCAGTCCTCACTGCTTCTCCCGGTGCGTCCCGGGGGGGCGGAGCTTCTGATCCGCGGTGTTCCCCCCTCCGCGCGCTCTAATCCGGATCAGGAGGCCCCTACATGGCCAAAAGTGTGTGGACAGCTGAACATGTGGCGGGGACTGTCTGGTGGTCTCTGTCTGTCCTCCAGAACCTGCTGCACAGACTCCTGGATCAGGTCTAAGTCCTGGATCAGGTCTGACTCCTGAGTCCTGGACCACGCCTGAGTCCTGGATCAGGTCTGAGTCCTGACTCCTGGATCGGGTCTGAGTCCTGACTCCTGGATCAGGTCTGAATCCTGGATCAGGTCTGAGTCCTGGATCAGGTCTGAGTCCTGAGTCCTGGACCAGGTCTGACTCCTGAGTCCTGGACCAGGTCTGACTCCTGGATCAGGTCTGACTCCTGAGTCCTGGATCAGGTCTGACTCCTGAGTCCTGGACCAGGTCTGACTCCTGGATCAGGTCTGACTCCTGAGCCCTGGATCAGGTCTGACTCCGTCAAACAGGAAACAGGAAGTAGGAAGAGTATTTTTACTTTTTATTCATAATTTTATTTATTTCAACACAGGAAGTGATGTCATCATTTTAATTAGTCTGATCATTAATCATCATCAGAGTGTAAATGTAAACATGTTCAGCTGTACTCGAGTATTTACTCTGATTACATTACGTATTATCAAAAACTAGCTCCTCTTCTTCTTCTGTGGTACCAACACTAACACTGCCGCTGTGCTCTGAGCTCACAGCCGGGCTAACAAGCTGAGCTAACAGCAGCTAACAAGCTGAGCTAACAGCAGCTAACAAGCTGAGCTAATAGGCTGAGCTAACAGCAGCTAACAAGCTGAGCTAACAGGCTGAGCTAACAGCAGCTAACAAGCTGAGCTAACAGCAGCTAACAAGCTGAGCTAACAGCAGCTAACAGCAGCTAACAGGCTGAGCTAACAGCAGCTAACAGGCTGAGCTAACAAGCTGAGCTAACAGGCTGAGCTAACAGCAGCTAACAGGCTGAGCTAACAGCAGCTAACAAGCTGAGCTAACAGGCTGAGCTAACAGCAGCTAACAGGCTGAGCTAACAGGCTGAGCTAACAGCAGCTAACAAGCTGAGCTAACAGGCTGAGCTAACAGCAGCTAACAGGCTGAGCTAACAGCAGCTAACAGGCTGAGCTAACAGGCTGAGCTAACAGGCTGAGCTAATAGCAGCTAACAGGCTGAGCTAACAGGCTGAGCTAATAGCAGCTAACAGGCTGAGCTAACAGGCTGAGCTAATAGCAGCTAACAGGCTGAGCTAACAGGCTGAGCTAATAGCAGCTAACAGGCTGAGCTAACAGGCTGAGCTAACAGGCTGAGCTAACAGCAGCTTTTCTTGGATAAATATATTTTAGTGTTCAAACAGTCGATGATGATTTATCGTGTCAGTGAGTCAGCACTCATCAATATTACAGGGGGAGGAGGGGAGGAAAGGGGGGTGAGGAGGAGGAGAGGAGGAGAGGAGGAGAGGAGGGGGGAGATGAATGTTTAATTGTTCTTCAGGTTAACGAGCTGCTCGTTTAAACTTTCAGAGTTTATGAATAAATACAGAGAGCGGGCGATCGACAGCCACAGAACATGGAGAGAGGGAGAGAGAGAGTTCTGATGTTACCTGGACCTGCTGAACATCTGGACCTGCAGAACATCTGGACCCGCAGAACATCTGGACCTACAGAACATCTGGACCTGCTGAACATCTGGACCTGCTGAACATCTGGACCCGCTGAACATCTGGACCCGCAGAACATCTGGACCCGCAGAACATCTGGACCTACAGAACATCTGGACCTGCTGAACATCTGGACCTACAGAACATCTGGACCTGCTGAACATCTGGACCTACAGAACATCTGGACCTGCTGAACATCTGGACCTACAGAACATCTGGACCTGCTGAACATCTGGACCTACAGAACATCTGGACCTACAGAACATCTGGACCTGCTGAACATCTGGACCTGCAGAACATCTGGACCTGCTGAACATCTGAACCTACAGAACATCTGGACCTGCAGAACATCTGAACCTACAGAACATCTGGTTCTCCTGGTTCCTGAGTAAATTGCTCTCTGATTGGCTGATTTAAACTGTCTGGAGAATCAGAACCCGACCAGAACATCTGGATCCAGGTAGAGATGACAGTCCAGGATCAGATGTTGACCTCAGGTCTGGTTCTGGTGTTCAGGTGTTTGGAAGCATGATCAGCGGTAATCGTGTCACTTCCTTCAGGCAGCTGCGGCCTTCAGAATAAAAGCCTCAGTGTTACCTGTAACACTTATCAGTCAGAACTGAGGGATGAACTAACGTCCAAACTAAAATATTAAATTTATTAATTATTAATCTTTTTTTTGTCTGATCAGATTTTCATCAGTTAAATATTCGTCTGTTTATTTGTAATTAATGATCAGATCTGATGAAGTCTGCCCCCTGCTGGTCGTCCTCAGCTTCATTAATATTAATATCTTCATCATCTTCGTCACTCTGTGACACTTTCTGACTAATTAAATGAGTTTAAATTAATTTCAGCTGCTTCAGTTAATTACTCGACTCACTGAGGTTAATGAAGTCTTAATGAGTCAGCTGGATGACGTGTGTGCGTGTGTGTGTGTGTGTGTGTGTGTGTGTCACTGAACAAACTTTATTGACTCATGAATAAATGTGACTTCATTAAAGATGGAGGACGGTCAGGTGATCGCTGACGGTTCAGATTTAAACTGACTGAAGTTTTTCACGCCATCAGAACCGCCTGAGGACATGGACTCAGACGACCGGGTCATCGTAGAACTGAACCAAAAGTTCAAACAGGATCAAACAGGAAGCACTCCGCTCCGGCGGCATCAGAAGAGAGAAAGCGTTTGATTGGATGTTAAATTAGTACACGCCCCCAAAAACATAACTTGTCAGTGGACAGACACAGGTGGACAGAGGACAGAGGACAGGTGGACACTTTAACGTCTCTTCCTTCCTGTTCAGGTGTAACAGAGTAAAATAAATTAATCGAGTATTTTGTTGTTGATGTTTTCTGTTAGCGTAGCTCGCTAAGGTGTGCTAGCGCCTGCTGCGTCCACTCTAAATGCTAATTCTCCGTCCTGAACCGAAGACATCATCCGTCCCTCCAACGACCTCCGAGACAATCTCCTCTCACTCCCCGCCGAGCGCTGCCACAAACAAACACAACATGGCTGTCAACGGCTAATCCGCCCGCCAAAACGCCGCGTTTGCCTCGTGCTCGCCGGCCGCTCGACGAGTGCTCACGCGTGTTTGATGAGTTTGAGCACCTCAAACTCATCAAACACTTCTTCTGCACCAGAAGAAGGCAAGCGTCTCAGCGTGCGGCTAATGGCCGTCCGCCTGACAGGTCTATCATGGACTTAACCGTCCACCACGGCTGCTCGCCGTCTGCCTGACAGCTTCACTGCTTCGCCTAAAAGGCGGATTATGCAAACATTCGGTTCACTGGCCTCCATCAGCACCCGCCCCCCCCCGGCTACCCCGTCCTGGTGTGTCTGTGATTGGACGGCGTCCTGCAGACAGCCGGCAGGTAAATCTGTCCACGCGCGATGAGACGTGAATAATCGGCCATTTTCAGAACGGACGGCGCTCGTCCTGCGCCTCGTAATTAACCCTTTAATTCTCTGTGAAATGATGCTAATTGGTCACATGTTGGTTTGTAGGAAACAACGGTTTAAACACACACACACACACACACACACACACACACACACACACACACACACACACACACACACACACACACTCAGCAGGTCAATTAAAGGCTGATGGACGAATCAGCAGTCAGACCATTAAATCATCCGTCTGTCCGTCTGATCGGGGGTCGACCCCTCCTCAGTCCGTCTCCTTCAACAAGGACAAACACAGAACAACTTCAGAACCACAAAAAAAATCTAACTGTTCTGGTTCTGGAGGTGGTCCAGCTCAGCCTGCAATCAGGGTTCTGATTAGCTAACATCATTTTAGCAAAGTCATTAGCTTAACGAGGCTCCACAGGTTATCAAAATCCTCTGAGACCATACATTATGTTACGGTATGTTACGTTAACGCTACGTTATATTACGTTACAGTACGTTATGTTACGTTACAGTATGTTACGTTAATGTTACAGTACGTTACGTTACAGTACGTTATGTTACGTTACAGTATGTTACGTTAATGTTACAGTACGTTACCTTACAGTACGTTACGTAACGTTACAGTACGTTACATTAACGTTACAGTACGTTATGTTACGTTACAGTATGTTACGTTAATGTTACAGTACGTTACGTTACAGTACGTTATGTTACGTTACAGTATGTTACGTTAATGTTACAGTACGTTACCTTACAGTACGTTACGTAACGTTACAGTACGTTACATTAACGTTACAGTACCTTATGTTACGTTACAGTATGTTACGTTAATGTTACAGTACGTTACCTTACAGTACGTTACGTAACGTTACAGTACGCTACATTAACGTTACAGTACCTTATGTTACGTTACAGTATGTTGCGTTAATGTTACAGTACACGCTACGTTACAGTACGTTATGTTACGTTACAGTATGTTACGTTAATGTTACAGTACGTTACCTTACAGTATGTTACGTAACGTTACAGTACGTTACATTAACGTTACAGTACCTTATGTTACGTTACAGTATGTTGCGTTAATGTTACAGTACGTTATGTTACGTTACAGTATGTTACGTTAATGTTACAGTACGTTACGTTACAGTACGTTATGTTACGTTACAGTATGTTACGTTAATGTTACAGTACGTTACCTTACAGTACGTTACGTAACGTTACAGTACGTTACATTAACGTTACAGTACCTTATGTTACGTTACAGTATGTTGCGTTAATGTTACAGTACGTTACGTTACAGTACGTTATGTTACGTTACAGTATGTTACGTTAATGTTACAGTACGTTACCTTACAGTATGTTACGTAACGTTACAGTACGTTACATTAACGTTACAGTATGTTATGTTACGTTACAGTATGTTGCGTTAATGTTACAGTACATTACGTTACAGTACGTTATGTTACGTTAATGTTACAGTACGTAACGTTACAGTACGTTACGTAACGTTACAGTACGTTACGTTACGTTACAGTACGTTACATTAACGTTACAGTACGTTAGGTTAACGTTACAGTATGACGATGTAATGATATGATGTGACAGCTGACAGAAGCCAAGCAGACGCAGACGGCGGCGAATGAATGTACGGAGCGATGAGTGTTTACGTCACATGACATAAACGTGCTCACGCCACTCTAAACGCCACCTGGTTTCCATGGTAACTGGAAATGATGGTGGTGAAAATTATGTAACAATGTATGTAGGATGTCCATATATGGACTTAAAAAGAGCACATGAAGGGCGTCCATCATGGAGCCAGCTGATGTTCATGTTCTAGCCAATCACAGATCATCACGAGTTGCTTCATGAAAGTTTGGTCCTCGTGCTGAGTCATGTTAAGTTACAGAGTTCATAGATGATGTCATATTAATATTTCTGTAATTAAATATCACCAAACAACTGATGAGTCTCTGTAATCAGGCCAGTCCCAAAGACTCTCTAAGACTGAGACTAAGACTAAGACTGAGAGCTCTGAGAGTCTCCTGTACTGCAGCGCAGGCTAACACCGGGCATTCTGGGTATTTTGGAGGATTATGTAAAACGTTGTTCTCGGGCTGGAACGATGTCAGCGTGACAGACTGTGAGGCCAAGCCGGCGTGCCGCCGCTTTTTTTACCCACAATCCCTCTGTGTGCGTGTCAGCGGTCCATCGAGCTGACAATAAGAAGACATGGAGATGAACTTCCTGCAGTCTGTAAAGCTTCAAATCTCCTACTGTGGACTGTGAACCTGAACGCTTCACTACTTCTTCTTCTGCTGTTTGAGTGTGGGAGCCACCGCCGCCGCCTATTCCTTCTCCTCCTTCACCTGTTTAATATCACCACTCCTTTTGTCGGGATTTATCCAGTTCAAACTTTTCTCCTGTAAACCATGACGCAGTGTTAATAACATGACCTGAAACATGACGCAGTGTTAATAACATGAACTGAAACATGACGCAGTGTTAATAACATGACCTGAAACATGACGCAGTGTTAATAACATGACCTGAAACATGACTCAGCGTTAATAACAGGCTCTGAAACATGATGCAGCGTTAATAACAGGCTCTGAAACATGATGCAGCGTTAATAACATGATATGAAACATGACACAGCATTAATAACATGACCTGAAACATGATGCAGCGTTAATAACATGAACTGAAACATGACGCAGTGTTAATAACAGGCTCTGAAACATGACGCAGCGTTAATAACAGGCTCTGAAACATGACCTGAAACATGATGCAGCGTTAATAACAGGCTCTGAAACATGACCTGAAACATGATGCAGCGTTAATAACATGATCTGAAACATGACGCAGCATTAATAACATGACCTGAAACATGACTCAGCGTTAATAATAGGCTCTGAAACATGATGCAGCGTTAATAACATGACCTGAAACATGATGCAGCGTTAATAACAGGCTCTGAAACATGATGCAGCGTTAATAACATGACCTGAAACATGACTCAGCGTTAATAATAGGCTCTGAAACATGATGCAGCGTTAATAACATGACCTGAAACATGACGCAGCGTTAATAACATGACCTGAAACATGACGCAGCGTTAATAACATGACCTGAAACATGACGCAGCGTTAATAACAGGCTCTGAAACATGACGCAGCATTAAAGCGTTAAAACACTGCACATCATCCAAAGAACACCATACCCACAGTGAAGCATGGTGGTGGCAGCAGCATGCTTTGGGGCTGTTTTTCTTCAGCTGGAACCGGGGCCTTAATCAAGGTGGAGGGAATTATGAACAGTTCCAGGTACAAGTCAGTTTTGACACAAAACCTTCAGGCTTCTGTTAGAAAGCTGAAGTTGAAGAGGAATTTCACCTTTCAGCACGACAATGACTCAAAGCATACATCCAAATCAACAAAAGCATGGCTTCACCAGAAGATGATCAATGTTTTGGAATGGCCCAGAGCTGAATCCCATTGAACCTCTGTGGGGTGATCTGAAGAGGCTGTACACAGGAGATGATGTGCCATGCTAACTGACTCCTACCCAAAAAGACTGAGTGCTGTAATAAAATCAAAAGGTGCTTAAACAAAGTATTAGTTTAAGGGCGTGCACACTTATGCAACCAGGTTATTGTATTGTATTGTAAGTTTTTAATTTTTCCACCTAAAAGATTTCAGTTTGTTTTTTAATTGAATTGTTCACATTAAAGGTGGAAAAAGTTCTGACATGATTTATCTGTCTCATTTTTTTTACTTCACACAAACCATTTTAACAATGTGCAGACTTTTTATATCCACTGTACAATGACACGTGACGAGAACTGTCTGTGAGACTGAACTGATGTTTTTATGAGTGTTTGCTGCCACCTGCTGGTCTGGATCATCCAACACACCTGTGATGTCATCGTCTCTGTGGCGTCAGCACCAGAAATGTTTAAAGTTTAATATTCAATACATACAGCAGGTTCTGTCAGACATACGGCAGGTTCTGTCGGACATACAGGTTCTGTCGGACATACAGGTTCTGTCGGACATACAGGTTCTGTCAGACATACGGCAGGTTCTGTCGGACGGACAGCAGGTTCTGTCAGACATACGGCAGGTTCTGTCAGACATACGGCAGGTTCTGTCGGACATACAGGTTCTGTCAGACATACGGCAGGTTCTGTCGGACATACAGGTTCTGTCGGACATACAGGTTCTGTCGGACATACAGGTTCTGTCAGACATACGGCAGGTTCTGTCGGACGGACAGCAGGTTCTGTCAGACATACGGCAGGTTCTGTCAGACATACGGCAGGTTCTGTCAGACATACGGCAGGTTCTGTCAGACATACAGGTTCTGTCAGACATACAGGTTCTGTCAGACATACAGGTTCTGTCAGACATACGGCAGGTTCTGTCAGACATACGGCAGGTTCTGTCGGACATACAGGTTCTGTCAGACATACGGCAGGTTCTGTCGGACATACAGGTTCTGTCGGACATACAGCAGGTTCTGTGGGACATACAGCAGGTTCTGTCGGACGTACAGGTTCTGTCAGACACAGGTTCTGTCGGTCATACAGGTTCTGTCGGACATACAGCAGGTTCTGTCGGAGGTACAGCAGGTTCTGTCGGACGTACAGGTTCTGTCGGACATACAGCAGGTTCTGTCGGACGTACAGGTTCTGTCGGACATACAGCAGGTTCTGTCGGACGTACAGGTTCTGTCGGACATACAGCAGGTTCTGTGGGACGTACAGGTTCTGTCAGACATACAGCAGGTTCTGTCGGACGTACAGGTTCTGTCAGACATACAGCAGGTTGTCGGACGTACAGGTTCTGTCGGACATACAGCAGGTTCTGTGGGACGTACAGGTTCTGTCAGACATACAGCAGGTTCTGTCAGACATACGGCAGGTTCTGTCAGACATACGGCAGGTTCTGTCAGACATACAGGTTCTGTCAGACATACGGCAGGTTCTGTCGGACATACAGGTTCTGTCAGACATACGGCAGGTTCTGTCGGACATACAGGTTCTGTCGGACATACAGCAGGTTCTGTCGGACATACAGCAGGTTCTGTCGGACATACAGCAGGTTCTGTCGGACGTACAGGTTCTGTCAGACACAGGTTCTGTCGGACATACAGGTTCTGTCGGACGTACAGCAGGTTCTGTCGGACATACAGGTTCTGTCGGACATACAGGTTCTGTCGGACGTACAGGTTCTGTCAGACACAGGTTCTGTCGGTCATACAGGTTCTGTCGGACATACAGCAGGTTCTGTCGGAGGTACAGCAGGTTCTGTCGGACGTACAGGTTCTGTCGGACATACAGCAGGTTCTGTCGGACGTACAGGTTCTGTCGGACATACAGCAGGTTCTGTGGGACGTACAGGTTCTGTCAGACATACAGCAGGTTGTCGGACGTACAGGTTCTGTCGGACGTACAGGTTCTGTCGGACATACAGCAGGTTCTGTGGGACGTACAGGTTCTGTCAGACATACAGCAGGTTCTGTCAGACATACGGCAGGTTCTGTCAGACATACGGCAGGTTCTGTCGGACATACAGGTTCTGTCAGACATACGGCAGGTTCTGTCGGACATACAGGTTCTGTCAGACATACGGCAGGTTCTGTCGGACATACAGGTTCTGTCGGACATACAGGTTCTGTCAGACATACGGCAGGTTCTGTCGGACGGACAGCAGGTTCTGTCAGACATACGGCAGGTTCTGTCAGACATACGGCAGGTTCTGTCGGACATACAGGTTCTGTCAGACATACGGCAGGTTCTGTCGGACATACAGGTTCTGTCAGACATACGGCAGGTTCTGTCGGACATACGGCAGGTTCTGTGGGACATACAGCAGGTTCTGTCAGACGTACAGGTTCTGTCAGACACAGGTTCTGTCGGTCATACAGGTTCTGTCGGACATACAGCAGGTTCTGTCGGAGGTACAGCAGGTTCTGTCGGACGTACAGGTTCTGTCGGACATACAGCAGGTTCTGTCGGACGTACAGCAGGTTCTGTTGGACGTACAGGTTCTGTCGGACATACAGCAGGTTCTGTGGGACGTACAGGTTCTGTCAGACATACAGCAGGTTCTGTCGGACGTACAGGTTCTGTCAGACATACAGCAGGTTGTCGGACGTACAGGTTCTGTCGGACGTACAGGTTCTGTCGGACATACAGCAGGTTGTCGGACGTACAGGTTCTGTCGGACGTACAGGTTCTGTCGGACATACAGCAGGTTGTCGGACGTACAGGTTCTGTCGGACATACAGCAGGTTCTGTGGGACGTACAGGTTCTGTCAGACATACAGCAGGTTCTGTCAGACATACGGCAGGTTCTGTCAGACATACGGCAGGTTCTGTCAGACATACGGCAGGTTCTGTCAGACATACAGGTTCTGTCAGACATACGGCAGGTTCTGTCGGACATACAGGTTCTGTCAGACATACGGCAGGTTCTGTCGGACATACAGGTTCTGTCGGACATACAGGTTCTGTCGGACATACAGCAGGTTCTGTCGGACATACAGCAGGTTCTGTCGGACGTACAGGTTCTGTCAGACACAGGTTCTGTCGGACATACAGGTTCTGTCGGACATACAGGTTCTGTCGGACATACAGCAGGTTCTGTCGGACATACAGCAGGTTCTGTCGGACGTACAGGTTCTGTCAGACACAGGTTCTGTCGGACATACAGGTTCTGTCGGACGTACAGCAGGTTCTGTCGGACATACAGGTTCTGTCGGACGTACAGGTTCTGTCAGACACAGGTTCTGTCGGTCATACAGGTTCTGTCGGACATACAGCAGGTTCTGTCGGAGGTACAGCAGGTTCTGTCGGACGTACAGGTTCTGTCGGACATACAGCAGGTTCTGTCGGACATACAGCAGGTTCTGTGGGACGTACAGGTTCTGTCAGACATACAGCAGGTTGTCGGACGTACAGGTTCTGTCGGACGTACAGGTTCTGTCGGACATACAGCAGGTTCTGTGGGACGTACAGGTTCTGTCAGACATACAGCAGGTTCTGTCAGACATACGGCAGGTTCTGTCAGACATACGGCAGGTTCTGTCGGACATACAGGTTCTGTCAGACATACGGCAGGTTCTGTCGGACATACAGGTTCTGTCAGACATACGGCAGGTTCTGTGGGACATACAGGTTCTGTCGGACGTACAGGTTCTGTCAGACACAGGTTCTGTCGGTCATACAGGTTCTGTCGGACATACAGCAGGTTCTGTCGGACGTACAGGTTCTGTCGGACATACAGCAGGTTCTGTCGGACGTACAGCAGGTTCTGTCGGACATACAGCAGGTTCTGTGGGACGTACAGGTTCTGTCAGACATACAGCAGGTTCTGTCGGACGTACAGGTTCTGTCAGACATACAGCAGGTTGTCGGACGTACAGGTTCTGTCGGACGTACAGGTTCTGTCGGACATACAGCAGGTTCTGTGGGACGTACAGGTTCTGTCGGACATACAGCAGGTTCTGTGGGACGTACAGGTTCTGTCGGACATACAGCAGGTTCTGTGGGACATACAGGTTCTGTCGGACATACAGCAGGTTCTGTGGGACGTACAGGTTCTGTCGGACATACAGCAGGTTCTGTCGGACGTACAGGTTCTGTCGGACATACAGCAGGTTGTCGGACGTACAGGTTCTGTCGGACATACAGCAGGTTCTGTCGGACGTACAGGTTCTGTCGGACATACAGCAGGTTCTGTCGGACATACAGCAGGTTCTGTGGGACGTACAGGTTCTGTCAGACATACAGCAGGTTGTCGGACGTACAGGTTCTGTCGGACGTACAGGTTCTGTCGGACATACAGCAGGTTCTGTGGGACGTACAGGTTCTGTCAGACATACAGCAGGTTCTGTCAGACATACGGCAGGTTCTGTCAGACATACGGCAGGTTCTGTCGGACATACAGGTTCTGTCAGACATACGGCAGGTTCTGTCGGACATACAGGTTCTGTCAGACATACGGCAGGTTCTGTGGGACATACAGGTTCTGTCGGACGTACAGGTTCTGTCAGACACAGGTTCTGTCGGTCATACAGGTTCTGTCGGACATACAGCAGGTTCTGTCGGACGTACAGGTTCTGTCGGACATACAGCAGGTTCTGTCGGACGTACAGCAGGTTCTGTCGGACATACAGCAGGTTCTGTGGGACGTACAGGTTCTGTCAGACATACAGCAGGTTCTGTCGGACGTACAGGTTCTGTCAGACATACAGCAGGTTGTCGGACGTACAGGTTCTGTCGGACGTACAGGTTCTGTCGGACATACAGCAGGTTCTGTGGGACGTACAGGTTCTGTCGGACATACAGCAGGTTCTGTGGGACGTACAGGTTCTGTCGGACATACAGCAGGTTCTGTGGGACATACAGGTTCTGTCGGACATACAGCAGGTTCTGTGGGACGTACAGGTTCTGTCGGACATACAGCAGGTTCTGTCGGACGTACAGGTTCTGTCGGACATACAGCAGGTTGTCGGACGTACAGGTTCTGTCGGACATACAGCAGGTTCTGTCGGACGTACAGGTTCTGTCAGACATACAGCAGGTTGTCGGACGTACAGGTTCTGTCGGACGTACAGCAGGTTCTGTCGGACATACAGGTTCTGTCGGACATACAGCAGGTTCTGTCGGACGTACAGGTTCTGTTGGACATGAAACAGACGAGTCGTGTTTTTGGATAAAAAGTGATTTAATCTGTTTTTTTGTGACTCAACAGTGTAAGGCTCAGAACCGTCGCACTCGGATCAAAATATACACGATTCATCAGATATAAAACCAACCATCAGCTGTCAGACACGTCACTGTGGTATAAAACACGTATGTACACCCCCCCACCCCCCAAACCACTGGTCCCAGTCCTGCCTCACCTGACACTGAAGGTGATGCATTCAAGTCACCTGGGAAAAACTGAATGTGACTGTCTGCTGTAGTGATGAACAAACACGACTTCTTCTTCTGTGGTGTGTCAGACACAAAAACGTGTTGACATCCAGCAGGAGGTTTTTCATTGGTCCACTTCATCTGATGACACCTGGGAGGGAACAGCTGATCCATCACGTGTCCTGTGTGAACACGTCACAGGGGGAATACTAACATGTTCTGACTGCAGCGTCCCGGTTCAGTCAAAGTCCGAGACGGGCCGGGAGTCCTGAGGTCAAAGGTCAAAGCACGGCGCGGTAACCAATCACAGCTCAGTAATTAATTTGGAATGATCAGAAGAAAGAAGACAGACCACGCCGGTCAGGTGGAGTCCTTCATCACGCATGTGATTTACAACACGCAACATGTGATCAACAATCAGACATTTGAAAGAAAGCTAGCTGAGAAACAACAACTCCCATCATGCATCTGCACTGAGTCAGAGAAAGTAACTACAAGTGTCTTTTCTGCATCATTTCCTGCTGCCTTCTGATTGGTCGGTTTGTAGGCGTGTCATAGCAACACTCGATTTGGTCCAACATGTCTAACAAAGTTGTCTTTGGTCTCTTTAAAGACCCGTGGACCGGCCGGGTCCAGGTTCAGGCAGAAGGTGGACCGGCCGGGTCCAGGTTCAGGCAGAAGGTTAAGTTTGCCGACCCTCCCAGGTGTCTTGAATGCGGTCGGTGGACGTCTGAGCAGCTGGAATGTCGACGTAATAATATTAAGACACAGATCAACCAAACCGACCTCTGACGTCTCTTCACCTGATGGACGACTGCGCTGCGTTGAAGGCACTCCAAGTTACATCTGGTTTAGAAACAGAGGCTGAAGTCACACTGAGGGTCGAGTCCAGTGAAGCGGTCGAGAAATTCATAAAAACATCCCCACAGGAAAAAACACAGACAGAGCCTGAACCACATCTTCTTCTTCTTTAGTCTTTAAAACCAGAAACCTGAGGCAGGCGGATTGTTTGCATCGAGAAGGCTGTTTTTTGGTTTCAGCTGTAGTGGATCACAAACTTATAAATAAAACCGTTCAGAGGAGAAACGAGACGAGCAAACATCATCAAGTCCAACAGAACAACAAAGAAACAAACAAACATCCGTCTGTGGAGCAACGGCCGCCGAGCGACAACTGTCTAGCTCGCCAAGACACCAAAAACCCATAAAACAAATAAAAGTTCAGGAATGATTAAAATATTGCTACAATATTTGATTTGAATAAAACGTGATTGCATACATGAAGAAAGAAATCAAAAAGAAAAACAAGAAGTTCATCTAAAAACCAGCAAACCCACTAAAACAAGAACCAGTTCACATGTTTGACGCTACAGTAACCAGCAGTACAAAACTCTAACAAAGAAACACCAATAAAATACATCAAATATGAATATATCTGTAATACGACATCAACAGTAAACCTTTATCAACTGTAAACCTGGTCTCCAATTTACAGAGGCATGATGGGAAATTTCTTTAACATGATGAAGTCGAGGAATAAGGCACAGGGATCATCTGAAGGCCAAACCGGGCCACTCTTAACGAGGACGCTCTTAACGAGGACGCTCGAGGCCGGACTGAACTCTGACAGCGTTTGGTGAATCTGTGACTTCCCAAACGCCGTCAGTGTTTGTTGAACAGGGAACTTCAGAGAGGAGCGACCACAGGGAAACAATGACAGTCTGAGATTAAAGAAAAGATTCTGAGTTGGAGTCAGAAGTTCCCGAGACGTAAAATTTAGAAGGCTGACTTTAATTCTGGGATTAAAGTCAAAAGGCAAGAGTGGCTATCGACTTCAAAACAAGAAGGACACGAACATACGAACATGACGTCAGTCCGAATCCCGACGATAATCTAAGAAGTCGGACTGATTCAAAAAACCCTGACAAACTCAGAATACTGACTTTATTCTCCGACCTCGTCTCTGATCCTCAAAAACCTAAAAACGAGTTAAAAAAATAATTTAACATTACACCAGACTTCACGGTGTTTCTGCAGACATGCGTTGGAATGATCGGAGTGTAGTGGACCATCGAGTCCGCTTCAGAAGGTGGAGTCCAAGGCTCAGATGGAGGACTTGGAGAAAGACACTCGCAGGTGGTGGTTCTCTCCCAGGTCGTGGTTGTGGAACTCGATGAGGGACTCGATGGCCTCCTCCACCGAACCCATCTGGATCAGAGCCATCTTATGGTCCTTCCTAAAACCAACAGGAGGTTATCAGACTCTGTGCAGGAAGTTCACACGGACACATGATCAGAAAAACCTTCAGGGCAGGGTTCAGGAGGAGGACGAAGAGTTCAGGACGAGGACGAAGGCTTCAAGACGAGGAGAAAGAATTCGGGACAAGGGGAAAGAATTCAGGACGAGGACGAAGGGTTCACGGTGAGGACGAAGTGTTCGGGGTGAGGACGAAGTGTTCACGGTGAGGACGAAGTGTTCAGGGTGAGGACGAAGGGTTCAGGGCAAGGACAGGAGGGTTTGGGGGGAGGACGAAGGGTTCACGGTGAGGATGAAGGGTTCGGGGTGAGGACGAAGGGTTCAGGGCAAGGACAGGAGGGTTTGGGGGGAGGACGAAGGGTTCACGGTGAGGATGAAGGGTTCGGGGTGAGGACGAAGGGTTCGGGGCGAGGACAAAGTGTCCACGGTGAGGACGAAGGGTTTGGGACGAGGACGAAGAGTTCAGGACGAGGACGAAGGGTTCACGGTGAGGACGAAGGGTTCGGGACGAGGACGAAGGGTTCAGGGCAAAGACAGGAGGGTTTGGGGCGAGGACAAAGTTCACGGTGAGGACGAAGGGTTCAAGACAAGGACGGGAGGGTTCACGGTGAGGACGAAGGGTTCGGGGGGAGGACGAAGTGTTCGGGACGAGGACGAAGGGTTCACGGTGAGGACGAAGTGTTCGGGACGAGGACGAAGGGTTCGGGACGAGGACGAAGACGAAGACGAAGGGTTCACGGTGAGGACGAAGGGATCGGGATGAGGACGAGAGGGTTCGGGGTGAGGACGAAGTGTTCGGGGTGAGGACGAAGTGTTCACGGTGAGGACGAAGGGATCGGGATGAGGACGAGAGGGTTCGGGGTGAGGACGAAGTGTTCGGGGTGAGGACGAAGTGTTCACGGTGAGGACGAAGGGTTCGGGGCGAGGACGAAGGGTTCGGGGCGAGGACAAAGTGTTCACGGTGAGGACGAAGGGTTCGGGGCGAGGACGAAGGGTTCGGGGCGAGGACAAAGGGTTCACGGTGAGGACGAAGGGTTCAGGTTCAGGACATCGGGACAAGAGGACGAAGCTTCAGGACAGAGCATAGTGATGAAAGAGGCATAAATCAGATGAAGGACTCACTGGAAGAACTTGAAGGCCTTGACCATGGCTCCTGAGCTGGAAAACAACATCTTGAGGTCGTCTTCAACCACAGACGGGCTACAAACACAAAAGTAAAATCAGCATTACTCACATGTGACGTGTTTGTGTATAAAGTAAAGGTGACGGTGTCGGTCCTGGTCCTGACCCGGACTCAAGGACTTACGGGATGTTGGAGAGGTGTAAGGTGGCAGAAGGTGGGAAGATGTTGGAGTAGTTTTTGGAGCCGGGCTTCTTGAAGCGGTGCAGGGGGGAGTTACTGTAGTCTTTGGTCAGGCCCTGGTCCTCATGGCCTTCACGGGGAAGCTGGACGCTGGTGTGTTTGGACAGCG
Organism: Argyrosomus regius; assembly: GCA_946959425.1. NCBI lineage: Eukaryota > Metazoa > Chordata > Actinopteri > Sciaenidae > Argyrosomus > Argyrosomus regius. The sequence goes on from OX336888.1 coordinate 407,500, forward strand.
TGATGCGCAGAGACTTCCCGTGAAGCTGCTGACCGCTCAGGTGACTCATGGCTGCAAAGCAAACAGGTGAAGAACGCTGCTCAAGTTTCTGTGTTCAGCGAGACGTCCCAGGAAAGAACCAGAGGAGCGTACTGAGCATGTGCAGGAGTTTACCTAGCTGAGCCTGTGTGCTGTCAGACATCTGAACCAGAGCGTTCTCCTTCTTGTTGAACAGAATCTTCACTCTCATGACGTCTCCGTAAACACCTTAACACACAGCCAGAGACAGAGAGGTTAAATCCACGACACACAGGAGGTCACACGAACACGTGAACATACGTCCTGACTCATCCTGCATGAACCTGACTGACCTTCATCTAACGCTCTAATTAAACTCATGTTGAGGTTTAACGGGGAGCGAGGAGCAGTGTGACACGCCGCCGTCAGGACTTTACTTTAGGAGGCGGGGACTTCTGAATGTTACACAGGAAATGCAGCGAGGAAATTCAGGGAAATTAAAACATGGCAGATTAACACCAACGTAGGAGCTATGAATTATGGGAGTGTTGACTAAACGGAGCAGCTGATTGACATGCAAACTGAAAGAAACCCGGCATGCAAACTCCAAAATTCACTGAGCTGATGTGAAACACAATAAATGCAGCTTGGACACATTTCATCAGGGAGACGACAGGAAGCTTCGATCAGAGAGGCGTGACGTACGACACGGCGAGGCGTGACGATGCTGACGCCTCACGGGACGGCACGGCGATCGAGGTGGCTCGTTTCTGTCCCATTAGCAAACAAACGTTGCAGATTTCAAACTAAACTTTGATAATTAACAGAACGATCCGCAGCTGACAGGAAGTTTACGTTAACGAGCTTCTTTGATCTGTACGAATCTGACGAGGTCATGATGATCAGCTGACCTCAAAGTTTCACAGCAAGGACGAACCGGATCAACCTGGAACCAGCTGCCAGAACCTGCAGTACTAACAGGCAGGACTGCACTGGGCACGCTCTGTGACGACCTCGTGTTTTGTGTTTCCCTTCACACAGCAGCTGCAGCGCCCCCCAGAGCCCGATCAGCTCAAAGAAACACGTTTGATTGTTTCAAATATTCAAACTCATCAGCTGATTTCTGTTTTCACGTCGTTCAGATTCGTTTATTGATCATTTAGATTTTCTCGTTTTGGTTGGTTCACGGTCAGAGCCTCTCGTGGTCGTCGTCCTGCTCACCTGAGCTCGACACACCTGAGGACGCTCAAGCTGCAGATATTGTGAATGAAGTCAAATCAACACAAACACTCATTAAACAGAGAGAACCAAACAGGAACGTAAAATCAACCTGAATTCAACATGAGCAGCGAGTGACATACCGAAGAGAATAAAGAGGCAGTGGGGCGTAACTCTCTTTAAAGACAGCAGAGAAGGCAGCAGGGACAGGACAGGTAAAGGTGGGAGGGCAGGACAGGTGGAGGGTCCGAGGCGTTTCCATGGCAACAAATTAAACAAGGGAGAAACAAAAAAAAGAGAGAGACAGGTGACGGGTCAATCAGGAGGTTCATAACCTGTGAGGGGAGGGGTCACATTACACATGATGGACAGGCGAGTGAGTGAGTGTGTGTGAGTGTGTGTGTGTGTGTGTGATGACCCTGACTTCAGAGAATCAAACAGCCAATCAAAGTGCACGACGGGGCAGAACAGGAACGGGTCAGCGTGACCTCTGACCTCTCTGATTGGTTTCAACATTGGTGATGTCATAGATTCATGACTAGTGACATCATCGATTTTTAGCTGAGGTCAGAGCGAATCATGTGACGTTTCATGATGATAGACGAATGTTACACACCTTTAATCATGTCAGTCACTGCGTGCTCTACAGACGCTAACAGATGCAAACATGCGCTAACAGATGCTAACAGACGCTAACAGATGCAAACAGATGCTAACGGGCGCTAACAGATGCAAACAGATGCTAACAGATGCAAACAGATGCTAACAGATGCTAACAGATGCTAACAGGCGCTAACCGACGCTAACCGACGCTAACAGGCGCTAACAGACGCTAACAGATGCAAACAGATTCTAACAGACGCTAACAGGCGCTAACAGATGCTAACAGGCACTAACAGGCGCTAAAAGACGCTAACAGGCGCTAACAGATGCAAACAGATGCAAACAGATGCTAACAGGCGCTAACAGATGCTAACAGACGCTAACAGGCGCTAACAGATGCAAACAGATGCTAACAGATGCAAACAGGCGCTAACAGGCGCTAACAGACGCTAACAGACGCTAACAGGCGCTAACAGATGCAAACAGATGCTAACAGATGCAAACAGATGCTAACAGATGCTAACAGATGCAAACAGATGCTAACAGGCGCTAACAGATGCAAACAGATGCTAACAGGCGCTAACAGATGCTAGAAGGTGCAAACAGATGCTAACAGATGCAAACAGATGCTAACAGGCGCTAACAGATGCAAACGGATGCTAACAGATGCAAACAGATGCTAACAGATGCTAACAGATGCAAACAGATGCTAACAGGCGCTGACAGATGCAAACAGATGCTAACAGGCGCTAACAGATGCAAACAGATGCTAACAGATGCTAACAGGCGCTAACAGATGCTAACAGATGCAAACAGATGCTAACAGATGCTAACAGGCGCTGACAGGCGCTGACAGAACAAATAAAATCGACGCAGCATAATTCACTTTTCTTTCTGTGTGAACTTTGAATGAATTTAATTCTTTTTATGAAATCTGCTCCAACACGCTGAGCTCCGTCTGTTGGACGATGTTTACACGTCCTGTCAAACCTGGCACACGCTAACGTTAGTTTGTACTGTGTAACGTGTGAGTAACGTGTGCAGTGTGAGATAAACATCAGGCTTCATGAATCAAACACATTGACGCCTCCATGTTTCAGGATGATGATGATGATGCTGGTGGTCAGGTGACAGAAGAAGGACCCACCTCTGGGTTGAGGTTGCTGATCAGCAGGACACAGACTCCGGCAGGGAGGGAGGGGAACCCCAGCCTGGTGGCCCCGGGGAGGGACAGAGAGGCCAGCCCTCCGGGCAGAGCGGGGACCGTCAGGCCTGGATAGGGGAAGGACACTGGGAGAGGTGAGACGAGTGAACGACCGAAACACTGACGAGACGTCCACGCACAACAACCAGCACGCTCTTATTTTGAAAAGGACAGGAACAGAGATATGATTGGCTGAGGGTGTAACACACACTCGCTATTGGCTACTGTAAATGCCAATTAATATCCACGACAAGCCCCTCCCTCTCTGAAACACGTCTGAGCGTCCTCAGGTGAGACTCACCTGCAGGCTGGATGGTGAAGGCGGGGGGGAAGGCATGAGTGGCTCCTGCGTACGGAGCAGCTGAGATGATACCTGGAGCTGCAGACGAGAAACAACACCTGAGTTCAGAAGAGAGCGACAGTCATGTGGGTCACGTGACAGTCCTGTGGCGGTCTTACTGAAGGCGGCGGCCATGGCCGGGTGCTCCATGGTGGGCTGGCTGTCCCCAGACGGCAGGTCCGGTCTGGTGAAGTCGCGGCTCTTCTCGTTGTTGTATTTGACGTTGAGGCTGGTGAGTTTGGAGAAGCTGATCCTCAGAGTGCAGCAGCCGTTATAGATGTTCTGCCCGTCCAGAGACTGAAACACACAGCAGAACCATCAGAACCATCCCGTGAATGGGCTCTGGTTCTGGGATCAGCACAGCGCCACGCTCACCAGTTTAGCCGCCTGGGCCGACGCTCCGTCCGGGTACTGCAGCAGAGCCTGGAACTGGCTGTTCTTGGTGAAGACAATGATTCTCAGAACCGTCCCAAACTTTGAGAAGATCTGAGGAGAGAGGACCAGACTGAGACAGGAAGAACTCTTCTTCTAACATTAACAAGCCTTATTATACTTAGGTTCAGGTTCTGAGTTCAGAGCCTGTCTGTTCTTCAGGTGTCGTGTTACCTGGCAGAGGGCATCCAATGAGACGGGGTACACCAGGTTCTCCACCACCACCCTGAGCACCGAGCTCGGAGCCGCCACAGTCGTGTCCACGTGAGATGTACTGAGAGCCCGAAGAGCTGCCTGGGCCCTCTGCGAGGACGGAGGAAGACATGAGCACATGCTAACAGGAGCTAACAGTGGCTAACAGATGCTAACAGATGCTAACAGATGCTAACGGTACCTCCTGGTTGGGGGAGTTGTCAGTCTTGAGCTCCTTGTGGTTGGAGAACTGGACGTAGACCGGGTGGTGTCTGATGATCGGCATCACGGTGGAATAATAACTCACCATGTTCTGAGCCGCTTCCTCCGAGTTCATCTCTAAGAAGGCCTGAAGGGACAACACAGGTCGGGTCAGGTCAGCACAGGACGGGTCAGAACAGGACGGGTCAGAACAGGTCGGGTCAGCACAGAACGGGTCAGCACAGGTCGGGTCAGAACAGGTCGGGTCAGAACAGGACGGGTCAGCACAAGACGGGTCAGAACAGGACGGGTCAGAACAGGACGGGTCAGAACAGGACGGGTCAGCACAGGACGGGCCAGAACAGGTCGGGTCAGAACAGGTCGGGTCAGCACAGGACGGGTCAGCACAGGACGGGTCAGCACAGGTCGGGTCAGCACAGGACGGGTCAGCACAGGACGGGTCAGTTTAGTCTGCTTGAGGTAAAGTACTCCCTCCCTGTACAAACCCTCTCTCTAGGTCACCTGGTGGTGGTAAGGGGGTCACCTGGTGGTGGTAAGGGGGTCACCTGGTGGTGGTAAGGGGGTCACCTGGTGGTGGTAAGGGGGTCACCTGGTTCTTGGCTTTGAGCATCAGCAGGTTGGTGACGTCTCCGAAGGGCAGACCGAGGCTGATGACCTCGGTCTCTGCGATGTCGTTGGGAAGCTTGCGGATGTGGATGACCCTGGACGGCACGCCGGGACCTCTGATGTCACCTTTGAACTTCTTACTGTCGTTGCCATTGGCTACAGAGGACAGGAAGCAGCATGAGTTTAGACCAGAGGTCATTCAGCAGGTTAGTCACATGATAACAGCGTTGGTGTAAACGTGGTCTAACCTGTGGTGCTCATGATATACGGGCCGTTGGAGACGCTGGATAGAAGCTCGTCAGATCCTCTCTGAAACACAAACATCGTCTGACGTCAGCTGACCGCTCGTTAGAATAATTAATGATTAATTTATCATCATGTGACAAACTGAAGCAGGAATTCGTCACGTCACTTCAAATGATTCAAAGAACACTCAAACTGTTACTAAGTAACTAATTAATTAATTAATGCTCGTTTCAGCTCATTAACATGGACACATGCAGCTCGTGCTGCTGCCACCAGAGGGCGCCACACAGACGCCTGCTGAACAGGAAGAAGCTGCTCGCCGTACGACATCACACAGTCAGACTCAGTCTGAAGGAGCAGGGTCAGCTCAGACCTCCTCTGACCCACAGACCTCCTCAGACCTCCTCTGACGCACAGACCTCCTCTGACGCACAGACCTCCTCTGACCCACAGACCTCCTCTGACCCACAGACCTCCTCTGACCCACAGACCTCCTCAGACCCACAGACCTCCTCTGACGCACAGACCTCCTCTGACCCACAGACCTCCTCTGACCCACAGACCTCCTCTGACGCACAGACCTCCTCTGACCCACAGACCTCCTCAGACCTCCTCTGACGCTCAGACCTCCTCTGACGCACAGACCTCCTCTGACCCACAGACCTCCTCAGACCTCCTCTGACGCACAGACCTCCTCTGACGCACAGACCTCCTCTGACCCACAGACCTCCTCTGACGCACAGACCTCCTCTGACCCACAGACCTCCTCTGACGCACAGACCTCCTCTGACCCACAGACCTCCTCAGACCTCCTCTGACGCTCAGACCTCCTCTGACGCACAGACCTCCACAGACCTCCTCAGACCTCCTCTGACGCACAGACCTCCACAGACCTCCTCAGACCTCCTCTGACGCACAGACGTCCTCTGACCTCCTCTGACGCTCAGACCTCCTCTGACGCACAGACGTCCTCTGACCCACAGACCTCCACAGACCTCCTCTGACCCACAGACCTCCTCAGACCTCCTCTGACCCACAGACCTCCTCAGACCTCCTCAGACCCTCAGACCTCCTCAGGGTGACTGAAGTTTATCTTCAACACGTATGTTCTAATGTTTCATGTTTCAATGTGTCACACATGAACTAACATGCATGTCTGCTGACACGTCGATGATCAGCTGAACACGTTCAACAAACAAGAAAATTAATAAAGTTTGTAATAATGTTTCAATTTATGTTTTAAATATTAACGTGAAAATCAGCTGATTTTTTATTTCTATAATACTAAACATGTCGTCCAAAATAATGAATTAAACTTCATACAGTAAAATAAAGAATAAATATGTCAAAATATTTAAAACATAAAAAAATTTCCTGTATATTTCCTGTATATTTCCTGTATATTCCCCTGTATATTTCCTGTATCATGACAGTATGTATATAATGATGAGGCGTTGCGTTGGCTCTTTGGTGACTCGACAGTTCCTCTGAGGAACCTGATCAGCTTTTATCTGAACAAAGCAGCTCAGATCTTCTTTCTGCTCCTCACATCAATAATGGAGCAGAAACCCGAGTCCGGCTCGGCCCGTAGATCTGGACCTGACAGCTGCAGACCGACCAACAGACCGGCCACCGGCCTGCCTGCCGGCCTCGGGGGAAACACCCACAGACTGACAGACATCTTGTTTTGTTTGTCAGTCAGTGATCTGAGTCCACACTCACTGCTCTGTTCCACACCTGGACCAGAACCAAACCAGAACCTCACATCTGGACAAGACCAGAACAAGAACCAGAAACTGCAGACCTCAGACCTGCAGCAGAACCCGGTCCACCAGAGTCCTCCAGAGTCCACCAGAGTGCTCCAGTCCTGTTCCTGTTTGCTGCCTCAGATCAACTCCTCAGGTACATTGAGGCCCCGCCCACCGCAGGTGATCAAACTGATCACAGACCACATGACCCGAGCAGGCACACCGGTTCCTGCTGGTTCAGGTCTGATCGCGTCTGATCGGGTCGTCTGACTCCTCTAAACAAACCAGATTTAAATTTCTTCACTGCAACCTGAAAATCATCTGACAGACAGGAAGCTGTGATCATGTGATCAGAGTCTTTGAACGCCATAAAAACACTCATCACCAAAATAAAGTTCATCACGGTCACCAAAATAAAACTTCCTGTTTCAGCAAAGACAAACAGCTGAAGAAGAAACGTTGTCTGAATGTTCAAAAGAAATTACAATGAAACTAAATCTGTTGATTGATGATCAAACATTTTCATGTTTGTTGATCTAAATAAAGTTTATTGACGAGCTGTCAATCAGACGACGTCGTTTCAGGTCACGATCGACGATCAAAACGCCTTTTCACTTTTCTGCAGATAAATCAAAATATTCACGTTTAACGAGCTCGAACACGTTTTTAATAAACTGTTTATCAATAATCAGCTGATTCATCAGCTCACCGTCACTCTGATGGCCCCTGAACTCACCGTCACTCTGATGGCCCCTGAACTCACCGTCACTCTGATGGCCCCTGAACTCACCGTCACTCTGATGGTCCCTGAACTCACCGTCACTCTGATGGCCCCTGAACTCACCGTCACTCTGATGGCCCCTGAACTCACCGTCACTCTGATGGTCCCTGAACTCACCGTCAGAGCGTTTTAAAAAGGTGAAACTTTGAACCAATCAGCTGTTTGCTCCTTCAACAGTCTAACATGTGTATGTGTATGTGTGTGTGTGTGTGGTAATCAGATTACTGTCGCCTCTCTCTGGAATGTGTCTAAATTTCTTCCGAGCAGCTTTGACTAATTACAGAAAACAGATTGTTACCAGATGACGGCATGCGACTGTCAGACAAAACTCAGGGCAAAGAGGGTTCACAGCAGAAAACAAACCAACCAGAAGAGGAGAAGGAAGATGAAGAGGAAGAGGAAGAGGGGAGGAGGAGGAGGAAGCAGAGGTGCCTACCTTAGTACCAACTGTTATATCTTGGTGGACACTGCTGTGAAGAGAAGACAGCGTGTTAGCAGCAGCAGAGAGGAACTCAAACAAACAGGCAAAATAAAGGTTAAAGAGAAGCTGCCTGAGGAGACAAGCGCAGGGAGAAGAAAACCCAACAGAGGAAACACAGAGCTGCAGTCCTACCACCTTTAAACTGCACACGAGGCGTTCACGGACATCACGAGAGACTGAGAGCCGTGACGGGGTTACTGATTTATAAATCGTCATGGCGACCGGCCGGTTCTGGTTCAGAGAACCAGGTCTGTGTGAGCTCTGCAGGAAAATGGCCGCCAGTCTCTTCCTGTCTGAGTTACATCCACTTCCTGTCTGTTTCCACTGAGATCATCCATCAACACCACGACCTGGACCAGACTACGTCCAGGTTTTAGACAGTCTGCGGGGACGTCACGGAGACTACGTCCAGGTTTTAGACAGTCTGCGGGGACGTCACGGAGACTACGTCCAGGTTTTAGACAGTCTGCGGGGAGGTCACGGAGACTACGTCCAGGTTTTAGACAGTCTGCGGGGAGGTCACGGAGACAACGTCCAGGTTTTAGACAGTCAGCGGGACGTCACGGAGACTATGTCCAGGTTTTAGACAGTCTGCGGGACGTCACGGAGACTACGTGCAGGTTTTAGACAGTCTGTGGGACGTCACGGAGACTATGTCCAGGTTTTAGACAGTCTGCGGGGAGGTCACGGAGACTACGTCCAGGTTTTAGACAGTCTGCGGGGAGGTCACGGAGACAACATCCAGGTTTTAGACAGTCTGCGGGACGTCACGGAGACTATGTCCAGGTTTTAGACAGTCTGCGGGACGTCACGGAGACTACGTGCAGGTTTTAGACAGTCTGTGGGACGTCACGGAGACTATGTCCAGGTTTTAGACAGTCTGCGGGGAGGTCACGGAGACTACGTCCAGGTTTTAGACAGTCTGCGGGGAGGTCACGGAGACAACGTCCAGGTTTTAGACAGTCTGCAGGACGTCACGGAGACTATGCCCAGGTTTTAGACAGTCTGCGGGACGTCACAGAGACTACGTGCAGGTTTTATACAGTCTGTGGGACGTCACGGAGACTATGTCCAGGTTTTAGACAGTCTGTGAGGACGTCACGGAGACTACGTCCAGGTTTTAGACAGTCTGTGAGGACGTCACGGAGACTACGTCATTAAACGAGCTGAAATAATCTGTTAATTAATTAATTAGTGGATGGACAGAAAGATGATCAGCTGATCAGGATCATCATCATTATGACCTCACTTCCTGTCTGACAGGAAGCTGAATGTTCTGATGACATCAGAGGATCAATGACAACATCCTGCATCTGTTTGGACAACATGAAGAACGTCACACTTCCTGTGCAGTCAGGAAGTTAAAAAATAAAAGCCTGTTGTGTTCAAAGGTTCGGCTTTACAGCCTCATTAATTATTCATGACATCACATCCTGTATTCAGGCCGGACGATCAAAGAGGACGACACATGTTCTCTGTTCGACCTCAGGTCAGAGGGTCAGCTGACCATGACGACAGCAGCATGTGCAGGTCCAACAATGAGGGTCACCTGATGGACCAGAGGAGAGCACCTGTCTGTCTGTCTGTCTGTCTACCTGTCTGACTCTCTCTGTCCACCTGTCTGTCTGTCTCTCTCTCTCTGTCCACCTGTCTGTCTGTCGGTTTACCTGTCTGTCTGTCTGTTTGTTTACCTGTCTGTCTCTCTGTCCACCTGTCTGTCTCTCTCTGTCCACCTGTCTGTCTGTCTCTGTCCACCTGTCTGTCTCTCTCTGTCCACCTGTCTGTCTCTCTCTGTCCACCTGTCTGTCTGTCTACCTGTCTGTCTCTCTCTGTCCACCTGTCTGTTTACCTGTCTGTCTCTCTCTGTCCACCTATCTGTCTGTCTACCTGTCTGTCTCTCTCTGTCCACCTGTCTGTTTACCTGTCTGTCTGTCTCTGTCCACCTGTCTGTCCACCTGTCTGTCTACCTGTCTGTCTCTCTCTGTCCACCTGTCTGTTTACCTGTCTGTCTCTCTCTGTCCACCTGTCTGTCTACCTGTCTGTCTCTCTCTGTCCACCTGTCTGTCTACCTGTCTGTCTCTCTCTGTCCACCTGTCTGTCTGTCTGTCTGTCCACCTGTCTGTTTACCTGTCTGTCTCTCTCTGTCCACCTGTCTGTCTGTCTACCTGTCTGTCTGTCTCTGTCCACCTGTCTGTTTACCTGTCTGTCTGTCTCTGTCCACCTGTCTGTCCACCTGTCTGTCTACCTGTCTGTCTACCTGTCTGTCTCTCTCTGTCCGCCTGTCTGTTTACCTGTCTGTCTGTCTCTGTCCACCTGTCTGTCCACCTGTCTGTCTACCTGTCTGTCTCTCTCTGTCCACCTGTCTGTCTGTCTGTCCACCTGTCTGTTTACCTGTCTGACTCTCTCTGTCCACCTGTCTGTCAGATGAACTCACAGAGTGTGAACAGACCGGGCATGTTGAATAAAGCAGTGTCAGTGAACGTACAGTACACGTATGTGTGTGGACGCATGAAGCTGCTGGAGTCAGAGGAACACGTTGAACAAAGACAAACCGGCCTGTCGGGCTGTGAACCAGCTGCAGACCCCTGAGGGCCCGAATGAGCCCTGACAGCTCAAATATTCACACATGGAACGACTCCAGAACCTGAGAGGACAGTGAATGCAGCACGGCTGTTCACTGAACAAACAAACATGTTTAGAATACGTCAACAACACACATGAACACACAACAGAACAACCTGAGCCCGGTTCTGTCTCTAAATCAGATCTAAACTAAATATTAAGTCCACAAACGCATCACACCACGAGTCACATGAACGCATCACATCTATCTATTTAATTTAACCTGGTTCACCTTTAATGGATCACCTGACAGTTTCGGGTCGGTTCGGTACCGACAAACAGACATCAGATTAGATTCAATAGAAACTTTTACGGGTGATGGACCGCTGGTGGACCGCTGAGACGCGCCGCGGTGGGCGTGAGAGCCCCGCGGAGCTGGGCTGAAGTTCGGTTCGCTGCTCGGTGATTGTTCCGATAGTTTACGGATAAATGAGAGGTTCGGTTCTCGGTTAAACGTTAAAGAAAGAGTCCGTGCAGGTGGACCGGGCCGTGTTCTGCCATGGTGGACCGCAGAGGATGGCCCGTCCCGATGCTAACACTGCAGCTAGCTCGGCTAGCTTAGCTTCCTGTTACAAGCACAAACAACTTTACCGACGGCTGAAAGGGCGCCAAAAACTCCCGCCACTTCGCGTGAGGACTCTATGTGTCGGTATATGTCGGTTATTTGTGTCTGGTTCCCGTTAAACAGACACAAAGTGTGTTTAACGGTGAGTGTACACGTAAGTCGGTGGAAGAACTCACCCGTCCATTGCACAACACGGAACTGCGGAGCAACAGGTTCCATCCAGCGGCCAGCAGGACGCTGCTGCGGGGAACACACGAAATGGCGTCCGCCCGGAGGAGTTCTCTGATTGGAAGGTTAGCGAAGTTTGTAGGCGTTCTGGACTGGATCTGGGTGCTGATTGGCTGTTTGGGCGCATCAAAGATGTGTTATGAAAGGATCAAAGATCGTCTGTTAGAGAGATTCAGGACTCCGCGGAGGGAAACAGCAGCCTGACGGCGGGTTGGTGGGCGTTGTCCCGACACAACATGAGACCGAGACCCGGTCCTACAAGATCCACGAGTCTGTGCTGACACACACACACACACACACGCACACACGTCTGTCTGTCTGTCTGTCTGTCTGTCTGTCTGCCTGTCTGTCTGCCTGTCTGTCTGTCTGTCTGCCTCTCTGTCTGTCTCGTTGGTGTCGTGTACCGCTCTGATAAATAATTCCTCCATGTGCTGCTTTTCAGGAGATTACTTTGTGTGTTGGAAGATGATCCAGCTGCTCACACATGAATAATTCAACACACACGCGCGCGCGCGCACACACACACACGCGCACACACACACACACACACACACACTCCATTGTTCACCCTCTATTTGCTCGACTTTGCCCTTAAAACACATTTAAAACTGAAATGCCATAAATAAATTTATACAAACAGACTGTTTGACATTGATAAATGTATTTAATCATCTCACAGACTCACTCTTATATATACAAATATAAATAAATAAATATCTCTAACTGATATAAATACTGCCATATCTGCCATATTTATACTGTTTATATCTTTTAGATTTGCCACTGTCTGTTCTTCTTTTAGCTTGTTTGCACAGGGATAAGAAGGAAACACTTTAATTCTCTGTATGTCTTGTATTACGGCAGCACTGATAATAAAGGTGACTTGACTTGAAAAGCTCATAATGACCTCTGACCTCTGACCTGCTGTCATCGCCGCGCTGACCTGTGGGGGCGCTGTCGACCTCTGTTCTGTTTAATCTGCCGCTGACAGCACAAGCACAAGAAGAAGACAGGAAACGAAGCGGCACGCCATTGGTCAGAATGGCTTCGCGGCTTCCAATTGGTCGGCTGAGTTGCCCCGCCAGTGGAGCGTAGAAACAGCGCCAGAGTCGAACAGCATCAGCTCTGTGCGGGAGAAGTCTGCGGGTAAACTTACAACAACAGATTCAGTTTAACGCAAAAACCTTTTAGGTTTAGACTCTGTGACGTCATTTACCGTTCAGCTACGTCATAGACTCGAGCTCTGCTAAGCTAAGAAGCTAACAGAGAGAACTGATGCGGACCGAGCGGGGAGCTAACGTGGCTAACTGTTAGCTGAGCGCTTTCCTGACTGACGTCACCGGCTATAGCTACACTCTGTCGGCCACAGCAGGGATGAGCTGCCCGGTGAAGCTCCAGGCGCTGCCGTCCGGAGCCTATGAGGCCGTCTTTACTCCAGAGAGTGTGAGAGGAAGGTGAGTCCACAGAGTGTGAGAGTGAGAGGAAGGTGAGTGTGAGTGTGAGAGTGAGAGGAAGGTGAGTGTGAGTGTGAGAGTGAGAGGAAGGTGAGTGTGAGTGTGAGAGTGAGAGGAAGGTGAGTCCACAGAGTGTGAGAGTGAGAGGAAGGTGAGTGTGAGAGTGAGAGGAAGGTGAGTGTGAGTGTGAGAGTGAGAGGAAGGTGGTGAGTGTGAGTGGTGAGGTGAGAGAGTGAGAGGAAGGTGAGTCCACAGAGTGTGAGAGTGAGAGGAAGGTGAGTGTGAGAGTGAGAGGAAGGTGAGTGTGAGTGTGAGAGTGAGAGGAAGGTGAGTCCACAGAGTGTGAGAGTGAGAGGAAGGTGAGTGTGAGTGTGAGTGTGAGAGTGAGAGGAAGGTGAGTCCACAGAGTGTGAGAGGAAGGTGAGTCCACAGAGTGTGAGGAAGGTGAGTCCACAGAGTGTGAGAGGAAGGTGAGTCCACAGAGTGTGAGAGGAAGGTGAGTCCAGAGTGTGAGAGGAAGGTGAGTCCACAGAGTGTGAGAGGAAGGTGAGTCCACAGAGTGTGAGAGGAAGGTGAGTCCACAGAGTGTGAGAGTGAGAGGAAGGTGAGTCCACAGAGTGTGAGAGTGAGAGGAAGGTGAGTGTGAGAGTGAGAGGAAGGTGAGTGTGAGTGTGAGAGTGAGAGGAAGGTGAGTGTGAGTGTGAGAGTGAGAGGAAGGTGAGTGTGAGTGTGAGAGTGAGAGGAAGGTGAGTGTGAGTGTGAGAGTGAGAGGAAGGTGAGTGTACAGAGTGTGAGAGTGAGAGGAAGGTGAGTCCACAGAGTGTGAGTGAGAAGGTGAGTGTGAGAGTGAGAGGAAGGTGAGTGTACAGAGTGTGAGAGTGAGAGGAAGGTGAGTGTGAGTGTGAGAGTGAGAGGAAGGTGAGTCCACAGAGTGTGAGAGTGAGAGGAAGGTGAGTGTGAGTGTGAGAGTGAGAGGAAGGTGAGTGTGAGTGTGAGAGTGAGAGGAAGGTGAGTGTGAGTGTGAGAGTGAGAGGAAGGTGAGTCCACAGAGTGTGAGAGGAAGGTGAGTCCACAGAGTGTGAGAGGAAGGTGAGTCCACAGAGTGTGAGAGGAAGGTGAGTCCACAGAGTGTGAGAGGAAGGTGAGTCCACAGAGTGTGAGAGGAAGGTGAGTCCACAGAGTGTGAGAGTGAGAGGAAGGTCGAGTGTGAGAGGAAGGAGTGAGTGTGAGAGGAAGGTGAGTCCACAGAGTGTGAGAGTGAGAGGAAGGTGAGTGTGAGAGTGAGAGGAAGGTGAGTCCACAGAGTGTGAGAGGAAGGTGAGTCCACAGAGTGTGAGAGGAAGGTGAGTCCACAGAGTGTGAGAGGTAGGTGAGTCCACAGAGTGTGAGAGGAAGGTGAGTCCACAGAGTGTGAGAGGAAGGTGAGTCCATGGGGTGTGAGAGTGAGAGGAAGGTGAGTATGAAGGTGAGTCACAGAGTTGAGAGGAAGGTGAGTCCACAGAGTGTGAGAGGAAGGTGAGTCCACAATGGGAGAGTGAAGGAAGGTGAGTGTGAGAGGAAGGTGAGTGTGAGAGGAAGGTGAGTCCACAGAGTGTGAGAGTGAGGAAGGTGGTGGAGAGTGAGAGGAAGGTGAGTCCACAGAGTGTGAGAGGAAGGTGAGTCCACAGAGTGTGAGAGGAAGGTGAGTCCACAGAGTGTGAGAGGTAAGGTGAGTCCACAGAGTGTGAGAGAGGTGAGTCCACAGAGTGTGAGAGGAAGGTGAGTCCATGGGGGGAGAGGAAGGTGAGTAGAGTGTGAGTAGAGGAAGGTGAGTCCACAGAGTGTGAGAGGAAGGTGAGTCCACAGAGTGTGAGAGGAAGGTGAGTCCACAGAGTGTGAGAGGAAGGTGAGTCCACAGAGTGTGAGAGGAAGGTGAGTCCACAGAGTGTGAGAGGAAGGTGAGTCCACAGAGTGTGAGAGGAAGGTGAGTCCACAGAGTGTGAGAGGAAGGTGAGTCCACAGAGTGTGAGAGTGAGAGGAAGGTGAGTGTGAGTGTGAGAGTGAGAGGAAGGTGAGTCCACAGAGTGTGAGTGTGAGAGTGAGAGGAAGGTGAGTCCAGATCCGGTTCTGACCACCAACACGAACACACTGTGATGAAGCGAGCTGAGCTTAGCTTCGGACTGACACACAGTTCACACCTGTCTTAACAGGTGAGTCAGAACTAGGGGTGTGCGATATGGACAAAAAATAATATCTCGATATTTTGGGGGATTTTGACGATAACGATAATTAGATGATATTCGTGGATGATATTAATGGACACAACGTTTTAAAGGAAAAATGCTCCTTTTTATTTGTATTTGTCTGCAAGAGCAAACAAAAGCAATAAACACCA
Source organism: Argyrosomus regius (assembly GCA_946959425.1). Classification (NCBI taxonomy): domain Eukaryota; kingdom Metazoa; phylum Chordata; class Actinopteri; family Sciaenidae; genus Argyrosomus; species Argyrosomus regius. The sequence goes on from OX336888.1 coordinate 422,813, forward strand.
TTGGTATACCATACCAAAATATTGCACACAAACAAATCTAGCTTATAGTCATATAGAACAATGACTAACTTCAAGTTCTGTCCAGTATTGCACAAAAATCAAAAGAGTAATTTGTCAAAAATGTTCACTTCAAATCAGATTCTTAAATACTGTACAAAAACGAGAGAGAGATTTGTAAACAAATGTAATAAAACAAATGTGATTTTCAGACAAATAAAAAAAGAGTCATTATTATTACAGGAAACACTTGCATGAACCGATGCTGGAACTTTACAGAGAATATTGTAGGCCAAATGTTGACTCTTCTTCACATGTACAGGTCATTTACTTCAAATTGTGAGCCAAAAACACCAGTCTGTCCACAGCGTCAGGCTTAAGTGCAGCCCAGTGACACGTAACAACATTCCCTCCAGTGCTGAATGCCCTTTCTGAAGGGCTGCTTGAGGCAGGGATGCATATATATATTTTAGCAAGTTTCCCCAGTCTGGGGAAATTTACCTCTTGTGATTTCCACCACTCAAGTGGATTGATATCACTGTCCACCTCAGGTATCATCAGGTAGCTCTTCAGCTCCTTTTCAATGGCAGTGGCCAGTGAGTCCCCTTCTCTGACTTCTTGCTTTTTGAAGTAACTCCCAAAAGACTTTTTTGCCTTTTTGGCTACCTCCCTGGTGTCATCATCGCCACTTGCTCCACCTACTGCAGCTGTACCCTGAGCTGCAGCTGTTGAGGGGCCTGGGGTATGACTGTCTTCCTCTGTTGCCATTGCCATTAGTTCAGTGGTCATTTTTGACGTTATGGCTGTAATCTGGTTATCATCATTGTAGCGGTTTTTGAAGCGGGGGTCAAGGGTTGATGTCAAACTTAACAGGTCGCCCACATTGTCTTCTTTGTACTTGGTGTTCAGGTACTGCAGAATGGTTTCTTTGATTTTTTTGGTTAGGTGTCATTAGGCTTCACTGCCAGGACTTCCGAGTTGAACAATGCCAGGACAGGTTTCAGGTAGGAGACTGTTACAAGTTGCTCACCTGAAAGAGCATCTGTGAACTCTAACAGAGGACCAAGCGCTTTGCTCACTGATTCCAGCACGTCAACATCTTGCCATGTTGGGATAAGATGCCTGCGTTTTTTGTCTTTACCCAGCACATGACGAATAGCCTTTTCTTGCTCAACAAATCGCTCTATCATGCGCTGTCTAGAGCCCCATCTTGTTGGCGATTCTGTGATCAGTTTATGCTGTGGAAGCTTGAACTGGTCTTGAGCCTCACAAAGTGCTCTCTTCATTTTCCAGCTGTTGGAAAATGCTCCAACAACCTTCTTGCAAACTCCAATGGCTCTGTCTACTCTAGGATCCCGCATGCTCCTCTCTGGAAAACATTTAATATATAGACAGAACAACATCATTTATTGTGAGTCAGTTTAGTGATGTAATGTCATTATCAGGTATGTAGCAGAGTTTTGTGTTTTTCCTATTCACACCTAGTTTTAGTCTTTAGTTTAGTTTTAGTGAACTATAATAACCTTGGTATGTAGGCCTTAGAGTACCATCACACTGTTAATGTATCCATTAGTTTATTGCAGTTCAGCATTACTTAATTTATTGTAGTATTTGTTAAATTGTCAATTTAATATGCCTATAGCAAAAGTTTTGCTTATTTTCATTGTTTCTCTATTTTTGTTGTTCCAATAAACAATATAACTATTTAACATCAACTGCATTTAATACTCAAATAAGGCTACTCACCAATGGCAATGTGCAGCCTGTGGCCAAAACACAGTAGCCTCATCCAGTTGTTGATTCGGAGTGCACTGACAACGTTTGCTCCGCTGGCTGTCGTCATGCAAACCACTCGTTCACTCAGCGACCATGACGCGAGGGCATCCTTCAGACCTTGGGCAATAATGTGGCCTGTATGGTCATCTGGGAAGTACGAAGTTTGCAAACAGTTGCTCTTAAGTTGCCAGGATTCGTCGATGAAATGCACCGTCAAGGAGAGGTATGGCTCAGATGTCCTGCTGGACCATAAATCCGTCGTTGTTGCAAAGTGTGGCACCTTCTGCAGTTCATTCATCAGAGTTTGGCAACATGAATCATACAGGTTGGGCAGAGCAGTTTCGCTGAAATATTTCCGACCAGGCACTGTATATCTCGGGTCCAGCGTATTCACAAGTTGTTTAAAGCCTTCTCTCTCCACCACCTGAATCGGCACCATTTCTTTTGCTATTTAATTGGTGATAGCATTTGTTACGTCTCGCCATCGGTTGCTTTTTTTGTCATAAGGCAGTTTTCTGTCGAATGAGTCCGCTAACGTTTGTTGGCTGTGTTGTGCAGCAGGTAACGTTACCTTCTCCGAGTTAGGTTTTTCTCTGGCAGCTAGCTTTTGACATTCTTCGTATTCCTTAGTGTGGTTAGTCTGCAAGTGGTGAAACAGGTTGGTTGTCGAGCTGCTTTTAGCGGCAACGGGTTTTCGACAAACTTTGCAGATTACTGTCTTTTGGGTAACGTCAGTCTTTTCAAAGCCAAAGTACTTCCATGCAACTGAAGTCGATCCACGTCTTGGAATTAAATCTTTTGAAGCTGGAGCATCCGCAGGCGGTGTGTCCATGTTGTCTTTCAAATGTTTATGTTTAGAGGCACGCTAACCTGCCGGGAACACGCCAGTGAGAGATCATGTGACCACCTAGGCCTGCTGCGGTGTGCTGCTGCACGCAAGTTACGTAACTCTTGTTCAGTGAATGTGTGGGGTTTCAACGTGTGTTTTCAGTTGTTTTAGTGAAGTCATTTGCATACTTGATAACGGAAATTTGCACATCGTTAAAACAACAATGACGATATTACCGTAAACGATATATATCGCCCACCCCTAGTCAGAACAGCTGATCACAGCACATCACATTAACATTCAGTCACCAGTGTTTCCCCTAGAATTTTTTTCAGCAGCGGTGCTGCTGTGTCCGTGTCCATGAGAATGCGACGTCGACCCGTATTCATGCGAGTGAGAATAGTTTCAATGAAATGACCTTGGAATCCTCAGACAGGATTATACATGTTTGTATTTTGTCTCAATTTACAGCTGTTGACATTTATCTGTAGAAAATATTTTTAAAAATAAATGTCGCAACACAGAAATGTACTCACAGCTTTTATTTATTTACAAGTCAGAAGACTTAATGACACAGCCTACATGCAGTGAGCGTTTGATTTTTCTGGACTTTTTGTAGAAAGCTCCAGAGCTTTTCTGTAGTGGAGCTCAGCAGTGAGGCGACCACTGATGCTCTCCCTGCAGTCTGTTCTCAGGTCAGTCTGTCAAAATAATTGCCTCACCCTCATGATTTCCACAAGTAAACAAGTACTTGTGGAAATCATGAGGCAAGAAATCAATTAATAATGAATTTTATTAAAATTACCCTACTCAGTGTGGAAAAGTCTCTAGATCCTGCTCCTCACACATCTCCTTTTATCTCCCCCTGCTCCTCTCTTCACTCCTCTCTGCTCCTCTGCACACACAGGTAGTAGTGACAAGCAGCTAATAAATGCAGCTAGCGCTACTTAGCAGCTAACAAACGTGCTGTTAACAGCTTGAGTGGCTGCAGCATTTATTAACTGACAAACTACATTTTCTGTCAACTTCCTGCTAATCTCTCTTTCTGTACTCTGTTCACTTTTAACGCTTCACCGTCACTTTCTCTGTCCGCTCACTTGTTGCACACTGCCATAAGGAGCTACGCTACTCTACGTTACGCTAACGTTACGCTACCTACACTACTCTAACACATAGACCGTGTATAAGCTCGAACGTTACCTTTTACGTAGACGTACTGTGAAGAATGAGAAGAGGGTCTGACATGATTTGCTGCGCTCGTTAATGACTCAATACAAGTCCAAAATAATGTCGCGTGTTGTTGTGCTCACACAGTGAGAGTAAAAATCATTAGTGGCGCATTGATATTAATGATCTTGTGAAATTTCAGCAGCGCCGCTGCGCCGCTACTGAATGAATACAGGGGAAACACTGGTCACTGATCACAGCCTGTAAAATCACTTAAAGGTTCTGGTGGTTCAGTTCGGCCTGCAGGAGTCCAGAACAGGAGGTTCTGAACCTCCTGAGCCAGATAAATGTAGCAGCTCGGTCCTGATGACATCACAGTGTGTTTAAAATGTTTAAAGGTGAACGAAAACAAACAGCTCACCTGGACCACGTGTTCGCACATGCTCAGTTCATCAGGCAGCTGAGAGGATGTGATGTCATGTCCTCTGATGATGACGTCAGGTCAGGTGGTTCCTCGTGACAGTAAACATTAAACTGTTGTACAGGTTCATTTAGTGTCAGTTCTGCTGATCCGAATCCAGAGCATCAGAACCAACACACACACACACACACACACACACACACACACACACACACGTCTGCTGAGCTGTGCTGGGATTTGTAGTTCTTCTGATGTGTTACACATCAAATGAAGACGGAGATGATCAATAAAACAATGATTGTGTGTGTGTGTGTGTGTGTGCGTGTGCGTGTGCGTGTGTGTGTGTGTGTCCTTCAGGAGCTCCATGATGAACTCTGTGGCTCCGCTCAGTTTCCCCAAATCCAGATCAGCTCTGTGGGACGGCAGCCCAGCAGGAGAGAAGCTCCGCCTCCAGCTCTGCGCACACAGGTACACACACACACACACAACACACAGGTATACACACACACACACACACACACACACAGGTATACACACACACACACAGGTATACACACACACACACACACAGGTATACACACACACACACATACACACACACACACACACACACAGGTATACACACACACACACACACACAAGGTATACACACACACACACACACACACACACACACACACACACAGGTATACACACACACACACACACACACACACACACACACAGGTATACACACATACACACACACACAGGTATACACACACACACACACACACACACAGTGGCGCTGTGTGTGCAGTGTGCACATTGTACCGGACCGCTGTGTTAAGTTCTGGCTCTTCAGCTCACCTGTGGTCTGATCTCTGTGACGACGATGATGATGATGTTCTTCTTCGTTGGTTCAGGAGGCCTCGGTTGGTTCTGTTGGAGAAAGCGTTGCGTTTGGCTCAGCGTCACGCTCGTCACAGCAACAAGCCCCGCCTCCACTGTTTCTTCCTGGGATCTGTGTCGGTGGACTCAGGTCAGTTCTGATCAGCCCGGTTCAACCCGGCAGGTTTCTGTCTGTACACACACACGTTAACTGTGTGTGTGTGTGTGTGTGTGTGTGTGTGTCTGCTGCTGTGGTCCAGATGAGGAGGGGGTCACTGTGACTCTGGATCGGTTTGATCTGGGTCGGGACCAGGCTGGCGCCTCGGGCCGGGTTCCCTCTGCTCTGCTGCCTGGAGACGTCCTGGTTCCATTTCTGTTCTCCACACAGGACGACATGTCATGTGACACTGTTGTCCAGTCAGAGGCTGAGCTGCACCACTGCTTCAAGGTGAGTCTGAGGTAGGGATCGACCGATATGGATTTTTCAGGGCCGATACCAATACCGATTATTAATAACCAAGTGAAACCGATAGCCGATATGTAGAACCGATATTTATTTGCAGTAATAAATGTAAAAAATGGCCTTAACTTTTTGTAAAGTTAAGGCCATTGGTGGCTGGAACCTTGGCTCACTACATTCATTTTATAGATTTAATAGTTACTTTTCAGATTAAAATGTTACATAAAACAGCATAATGAGTAAATAAAGACACAACTTTCAGTTTTTCAATTATAGTTCCTGATGTATTATTATATTTATTTATTTAGAGAAATGAAGTCATATTCGGAATCTCAGAACATTAAATGTACACTCTTGTGCTTAGAACTGTATGTCATATTACATAAATAAGAATAAGGCACTTGGCAATTGTAAATGCAAACAATAAAGGCTACTTTACACATGTGAGTTGTAGACGTGACGGTAAATTTATTGATTGATAAAAACTCGACGTGTGCTCGCTGCTTGACTCATTGAAATGGCCCATCATTTCCCTGGACTTTACGAGTGACCGGCAAACAGACGAATATTTAACATCTATTCTGTGTGATCATAGTGTAGTGAGAGCATGAGCGCTGAGGGAGAGGCAACTGAAAACAAACAAGGACTCGTTAGCGTGTGGTGTTAAACTTATAGGCTATAATCACCTCGGGTGTTGTTTATTGATAAACCAGGAGCCGCCCCACGGGCTGAGACACGTTAGGAGATTAATTATTCCCACAAAGTAATGATAACCGTAAGGGTCTCCTATTATTATTGTGCGTCTGGCCCCAGCTCTAAAGCGGTCGCGGTAATTATATTGTAGCGGTGGGCCATCATTAAATAGTCTACCCCGTGTTGAAGTTGTGAAAAGTTTAATCTCAAGAGCCAAACTGCAGGTTTTCCTCCCTTATACTTGCTACAGGCTGTGGCACTGCATGTAGAAGCTTCTGTGTTGATTGATTGGCTACTTGGCACAAGTGAGACAGCCAATCAGTGAGGGCTGTGGGCGGGACATTGGTACACAGCCAAGAGAGTGGTGACTTCAGGCAGAGACGGCTGCATCAGAGCCAAAGGAGCGCGTTTTAAAATACATTCATTAATTTTATCGGTTATCGGTGAAAAAAACGGCCGATGCCGATGATCGCAAAAATGCAGAATATCGGCCGATATTATCGGCCAGGCCGATAATTGGTCGATCCCTAGTCTGAGGTCCAGAACCTGGTTCTGTCTGTCTGTGTGTGTATCTCACCTGTCTGTCTGTCTGTCTGTGTGTGTATCTCACCTGTCTGTCTGTCTGTCTGTCTGTGTATCTCACCTGTCTGTCTGTCTGTCTGTGTGTGTATCTCACCTGTCTGTCTGTCTGTGTGTGTATCTCACCTGTCTGTGTGTGTGTGTGCCTCACCTGTCTGTCTGTGTGTGTGTCTCACCTGTCTGTCTGTGTGTGTGTCTCACCTGTCTGTCTGTCTGTGTGTCTCACCTGTCTGTCTGTCTGTGTGTCTCACCTGTCTGTCTGTCTGTGTGTCTCAGGTATTGCAGCAGTTTCTGAGCAGCAGACAGGTTCTGGACCTGTCTCAGGTGTTAAAGGTCAGAGGTCGTGTCGTCTGCTCTCAGCAGTCGGACTCGGCGGCGTTCAGTCTCAGCTGGTCGTCCGTCTGTCCGTCCGTCAGCGTGGACGTCCAGCCGGTCCGACCCGTCCCTGTCATCCCCACGGCGCTGCTGAGGAGTCTGACCGCCGCCGACAGACCGGCACCGCACGGCAACCGACAGAGAGGGTGAGAACGAGTTACCGCCAGAGACGAGCCGGGTCAGGTCTGAGCCCGGTCGGGTCAGGTCTGAGCCCGGTCGGGTCAGGTCTGAGCCCGGTCGGGTCAGGTCTGAGCCCGGTCGGGTCAGGTCTGAACCTCCGTGTTTGTCGTTTGCAGGTTTCTGACGATGGATCAGACGAGGAAACTCCTGCTGCTGCTGGAGTCTGACCCAAAAGCCTCCAACCTGCCGCTGGTCGGACTGTGAGTCAACAGAACCGAACAGAACAGAACCGACAGACATAATAAATTGATGATGCCATCATTGTTTGATGTTTGTGACGGCTAACTGTACTTCCTGTCATGTGACAGCTGGCTGAGTGGAGTCACACACGTGTACAACCCTCAGGTGTGGGCGTGGTGTCTGAGGTTCCTGTTTAGCTCCACCCTCCAAGACAGGTGAGTTTCCTGTTGTTGGACCTCCTCAGGTGATCTGATGTTCTGGACTCTGACTGTTCCTCGTCTGTTTCAGAGTTTTATCAGAGAGCCGCTGCTTCCTGCTGGTTCTGTTCGGGTCCACACACAGAGCTCCTCAGTTCTTCCAGTGTCGAGTACCAGGACCAGGACCAGGACCAGGCCCACAGCTGGACTACCAGCTGCTCACGGCCTCCCAGTGTGTCACACTGTACCAGGTAACAACACACCTGAGAGCAGAGGAACTGTCCCCAACGTGGACTGTCGTGGTCTCATGTGGTCTCAGGTGGTCTCATGTGGTCCTGTTTACCTTCAGCAGGTGTCGGTGGAGGGTCAGGCTCTGAGGTGTGAGCTCGGTTCAGAGGATCACAGCAGACAGATGGAGATCTTCAGAGAGGCTCGGAGCTCCTTCAGGTACCGTTCTGGTTCTGGTTCTGTGTGTGAACTCAGGTCAATCAGGTGGGCGGGGACTCACATGGACACCTGGTCCCGTTAACGACGTCTGATTGGTTTCTGTCCTCAGTGGCGCTCCACCGGCTGCCAGTCTGTCCGTCACTGATCAGGACTCTGGCGTCGAGGATGAAGACCTGTCCCCACGGCCGTCCCCGAGCCCCCACCCCCCCGCCCAGCAGGTGAGTCCTCACCTGTGTGAGATCATCATGGTGTCAGCCAATAGCAGCAGAGCTCAGTGATCACCTGATGTTTGTGTTTCAGGCTCGCAGAGTTCAGCCGTCTGTTCCTGAACTGTCTCTGCTGATCGATGGCAGCTTCACCTCCTCCTCCACCCAAAGACCACCTCCACCTGCTGACAGGAAGTCTGCTCCTCCACCTGCTGACAGGAAGTCTGCTCCTCCACCTGGAAACATCTCCTCCTCCTGCATCCCCAGACCTCCTCCATCTCACCTCCACAGCACCCCCAACTCCAACCTGCAGCAGCCTTGCACCTGCTGCTCCACCCACACCTACGACTGCACCTCCATCTTCTCCTCCCCGGGACACCACCCTGCTGCTCCTCCACCTGCTGCATCCTCCCATCACCACACTCCTCCTCCCTCCAGTCTCCACCCTGCTCCTCCTCTGCCTCACCCCCATCACCACACTCCTCCTCCTCCCTCCTCCACCTGTGGTACTTCTCTCTCCTCCCATCATCAGACTCAGCCTCCCTCCCACAGCCCCTCCTCTCCTCCCTCCACCCTCCTCCCTGCTCCTCCCTGTCCCTGCAGCCACCCTCCTCCACCTGTCTCCTGGTGTGGTGACTCCGCCTCTCCTCACCTGTCACCTCCCCCGTGGCTCCGCCCTCCGTCCTGCTGTGATCAGATGGGTGGAGCCGTACCGACAGACACCTACCAGCTCCTCCTCCATCAGGACAGGCAGCTCCGCCTCCTGCAGGCTCAGGTGAGAACAGTGATGTCATCTCTTTGTTACCTGCTCGTCAGCTGAGGAGGCTGCTGATTGGTCCGTGGTGGAGTGTAGGTTGCCGTGGTTTCAGGTGTTGTCATGTGATGTGTCCAGGTTCAGATGCTGCTGGAGGCTCAGAGAAAACTTCAGGTGGAGACACCGAGGAGCACCGCCAGCATCGCTGTGGGGACAGGTGAGACTGAGGGGGACAGGTGAGACTGACAGGTGAGACTGAGGAGGGGGACAGGTGAGACTGACGTTGACAGGTGAGACTGACGTGGACAGGTGTGGACAGGTGTGATCGTCTGTCTCTCTGGTTTTCAGGTGCCAGTCTGTTCTGGGGCGACCCCGTCCAGCCCCTCCCCCATCAGGAGGCTCCTCCAGGCTCCTCCCCCATACTTCCCCCCTCGTCCTCCTCCAGCCCCTCCCCCTCACATGCCGACCTGTCAATCATCAGGCCTGTAGGCGGGGCTGAGGACAGTGACATCACAGGTCAGGAGGCGGCCGGCTCGCCCTCCAGTCAGCACAGGTGAGACTCGTCCACTGATGGAGACAGACAGGTTTAAATCTACAGGTGTTAAAGACTGATCTGGTCTCTGTTCTGTCGTAGTGGTCTTCAGAGTCCGGTTCCGGTTCTGGTTCTAGGGGAGAGCGTCAGCATGTACGGACCTGCAGACGAGCAGCAGAGCTTCTATCATGACCTCATGGTGAGACCAGCCGGTGCCACAGGTCACATGATCCAGATGGTCACATGACACGTCCAATAAAAACATGTGTGTCCTCAGAATCAGCTGACCAGTCGGCTTCAGGAGACAGACAGACAGCAGGAGTCCAGGAGGAGGAGCCTGTCTGCGGGTCCGGACCGGTCCCGGTCCTCCCCGTCCTCGTCCAGAAGGACAAGTCAGACCCGAGGAGACTCGGTGGTCGGCGCCACTCTGCGACAGCTGCAGCAACTCGGAGTCGACGTGGACGAAGAAGAACTGACGGAGTCTGAGCGAAGAACCCGACAGACTGTGGAGAGCACCAGGTACGACTCACCTGGACTCACCTGTCTGTCTCTCACCTGTCTGTCTGTCTGTCTGTCTGTCTGTCTCTGTCTGTCTGTCTGTCTGTCTGTCTGTCTGTCTCTCTCTCTCTCACCTGTCTGTCTGTCTCACCTGTCTGTCTGTCTCACCTGTCTGTCTGTTTCTCTCTCACCTGTCTGTCTCTCTCACCTGTCTATCTGTCTGCAGCACGTTGGCGAGCATCAGCCCGGCGGCAGTTCTGTCCAGACTGAGCGTGAGCGAGTCGTCGGTCAGCGCTCTGTTCCCCGGCGGCAGCGTGGATCTGAGTCTGGAGGCGAACGCCATCGCGCTGCGTTACCTGAGCGACTCTCAGCTCAGCAGGCTGTCTCTGGGAGGACACGCCCCTCGACCAGGCCGCGCCTCCTCCAATGACTCCCTGCTGTCGCCTAGCAACATGTCTCTGGCCACCAGGAAGTACATGAGGAGGTACGGCCTGATCGAGGAGGAGGAGGAGGAGGAGGAGGAGGAGGAGGAGGAAGAGGAGGAGGAAGAGAAGGTTGACGCTCGCCAGCCGCTCAGCGAAGCTCAGAACGCCAAGCTCCTCCCCCAGAGTCAGCTGATCCGCGACCTGCGGCCCAAAATGCAGCTGTTGGCGGGCGGTGCCGACAAGGAGAACTGTTCCAGCAGGCGGCCGTCTTTAGTGAGGGCGAGCAGCCGTCAGACGGAGGGGTCGGTGGGAAACATCCTGGACCTGAGCCGCCTCAGACAGCTGCCCAAACTCTTCTGACGCCGCCATCTTTAGTGAGGGCGAGACGAGGTCAGCTTATTGATGGACAGTAAAATCAGCTGATTGATGGACAGTCATGATTTTATCAGACGTTTGTTGTTTTTGTGTGTTTTATTTCACTTCCTGTTTTTATGTGAATTTTTTTGCAGATTTTTTTTTATATTTATGAATCAAATAAAATCTTAAATTCACCGACTGAACACGCTTATTTCTACACGTCAACACGCTAACTTTACATGACATGATAACATGCTGGAAGCTCTAAACACTTTAAATATGTTGTAATAAACATGTTGTAATAAACATGTTGTAATAAACATGTTGAAAACACGTGAAGAGACTTTGAACAATATATTTCTGAAATGTGGCGTTCAAGGTTCAAACAGGATTTTGTGGGCGGTCCTTAAAGGGTGGCTCGATGACACGCTGAGGCCACCCTGAGCAGAGAGATAGAGATGAATTCATCTCAGCTCAGTGTCTTAAAGTTAGTCATGTCACTTTCTGAACTCATCTGACACGTTTCAGTCACTTCAAAATGGCCGCTCGCCTGCTCCCACAAGTGGGCGTGGCATCAGTACATTCAGAGGACACGCCCCCACAGTCCTGGAGCTGAGAATACATTTTTACCTGATTTTGACACCTAATTTCATAAATTTGATATTTTTAATCATTCAAATTTGGCTGGGTGGCTAATGACACTTTCTTCTTTGGTCTGACAAACACACATTTATTTATTTACACTTACTTTAAACACTGCTGATCACACCGCCAGCCCCCTGCTGGCTGCTCGTCGCCCCCTGCTGGCTGCACGTCGCCCCCTGCTGGCTGCTCGTCGCCCTGCAGCAGTGTGTTATTGATTGTTGGTCAGCGTTGGTGGCAGCAGCTGTTCCTGGAGCTGTTGACTCACAGATCAATGTCTCAAAGGTTGCTGTGATGTCTCAGTGCTCTGCAGGACACTGACCTGAGTCCAGCTCAAACTCACAGCGAGCTGTCAGGACACGTTCGACGCTCTACCTGTTCAGGTAAGATTATAGACATTAATCTGAAGACTGAATGTTTGTTTTATTCTGAAAGTCATAAGTTTGTGTTTCTTTTCTTCAGTTTGAGGTCAGAGTTTAACGTCTGAAGACTGAAACTTTGATCCAGTTTAAAGACTCTGCACTGATCATCAGTCTGTAAACTGACCTGAAACATTTTCATCATTCAATCTGACTAAAAATCTGCAGAACTCAGACTGAGACAAACAATGATGCTTTTATTTTGACAGTCTGACTGTAAAGTTCAGACTTCTTGGATTAAACTGAGATTAAACCAGCTCAGACTTGCAGGGTCGATGAGTAACACGTGTTATCGACTAGTCCATTCAGCTGAAACAAACGTTTGAGTGTAATCCCTCTGTGGTAACTATGTTCAGCTGTACTCGAGTATTTGTTCTGATTACATTACTTCTGATCAAAAACTAGCGAGTCGACAACTTTGCTAACAGCCAAACATCAACAAGGTCACCAACAGCAGACATAGCAGCCAGCTAATATTACTGACTAGTCCAACAGCAGTCAGCCCAGCTCGGCGTCGGTCTTTACCTGTCCGGTTACATTGTTCGCTCGCCCAGCTCCGGTTCTGGCACAACACTCCCCGTCAGCGCCCCGGGCCTGTAAACCTCCTCCTCCTCTTCCTCTTCTTCTTCTTCTTCCTGGTGATCCAAAGTGCCTGTGGTACAAACACTAACACTCCCCCGGTGCTCTGAGCTCACAGCCCGGCTAACAAACTGAACAGTTGTCAGCAGTTTACTTCACTGTCCATCAGGAAACTCTGTAAATCACAGATTTGAGGCGGAGTCACAGGGAGTCAATAAATTATAAAATCATCAGTTTTCAGAGAAATTATCAATTATAACAAACCTCTGATTGGCTCTCTGTTCAGAATGAGGGCTGCTGATTGGCTGTTGGTTCTGGCATTCCTGCCGCTCGTCTTTGCCGTCCAATCGGACATCTGCAGCGCTAAACCCAGAGACCTTGCCCTCGAGCCGCGCTGTATCTACCGGAGTCCCGACCCGGATGGCACCGAGGATCCGACCACGGAGCCGGAGCCGGTTCCCGAGTCCACCAACCCCCGAGTGTGGGAGCTGTCGAAGGCTAATGGCCGCTTCGCGCTGTCGTTGTACAAACAGCTCGCCCTAAGCAAGACTCCCGAGTCCAACATCTTCATGTCCCCCATCAGCATCTCCACCGCCTTCGCCATGACCAAACTGGGAGCCTGCAACGAGACGCTGGAGCAGATCATGAAGGTCAGAACCACGCAACGCGTTCAGGTGTTCATGTCTGTGTCCGTGAACTGTAAACATTGTTCTGCTTCTGTCGCCAGGTGTTTGAGTTCGACACCATCAAAGAGAAGACGTCGGATCAGGTCCACTTCTTCTTCGCCAAACTCAACTGTCGTCTGTACAGGAAGAAGGACGAGACCACCGAGCTGATCTCCGGCAACCGACTGTTCGGAGACAAATCTCTGATCTTCAACGAGACGTACCAGAACATCAGCGAGACGGTGTACGGTGCCAAACTGCTGCCTCTCAACTTCAAGGTAAGGTGACCCAACACGAGTCCACCTCATCACATGGACCGCTCAAGTCCTCAAACTGATCCGATCGGTTCTGTGCTGCAGGAGAACCCAGATAAGGCCCGGGTCACCATCAACAACTGGATCTCCAACAAGACGGAGAATCTGATCCAGGACACGCTGCCGGCCGGGGTGCTGGACTCCAACACAATCCTGGTCCTCGTCAACACAATCTACTTCAAGGTACCTGAACCGGCACCACAATGACCCTGCCTCCTGTCTCACCTGTAGGTGTGAAGGTGCTTCAGGGACCGGGTCGTCACAGTACTGTGACTTTAAAAACTGATATGAGTGGATAGATGACTGAAGAGGGAGGGGCCAAAGAATCAGAAATATAAAGCAGGTGATCGTCTGCATAGAAGGAGACACTGGCTTACTTCTTAAAATGAGTTTCAGTTCAGGTGCAGCAGGTGCAGCTGAAGTCACTGTCAGTGTTGGGTATAGTTACTTTGGAAAGTGGTTAATTAGGTTACAGCGTTACCATCAATTAAAAGTAATCTGTTATGTTACAGCGTTACCTATGAATAAAAGTAACGCGTTAGAGTACTCATGCGTTACCAAAAATTAAAAGCCGTTTGCAGCGCCTCGCACATGCTGCAACTTAACTGACACAGACACACAGCCTCCTTTAAATGCACCGAGAAGTCCTGCTTGGATACAAGATGTTCTTTTAAACTGGAAGTGTTTTACCGTTATGTTGTTCTTGTCCTTATCGTTGGCGAACTGAAAATAATGTGCGTACTTCCACGATTCAAAAGCTGTCCTCTCTGCCATCTTGCCGGCGGTTTGAAAACACTCACACACACACACACACACTCACACACACACACACAGGTAACGTAGGTCAGCGGGCACAGACACACACAGCGCTGCGCCTCCGCTGACACATCCGCAGGTGGCACAGTACTGTCTGACAAAAAGCAGGCTGCAGTCGGAATTTTTCTTTCTTATCCGGAGAAATTCTTAAAGCAACGGATTACTTTTTAAAAAAAATAACGAAGTTACTGATTGCTTAACACACGAAACTAACGCGTTACGTTACACGAAAAAAGTAATTAGAGTACTCTAACGTGTTACTTTGTTACCCACAACACTGGTCACTGTTACGTGTTCAGAGTTTCCGTCTGAGCATTGATGGACTCTGGTTTCCTCTTTCAGGGTCAGTGGAAGAACAAGTTCGACAAAGACAACGTTTACGTCTCGGACTTCCACGTCAGCGACAGTCGCACCTGCCAGGTGAACATGATGTACCAGGAGACCAAGTTCAGGTACAGGTACTTCCCCGACGACCACGTGCAGATGCTGGAGATGCCGTACCGCGGAGACGACATCACCATGGTGATCATCCTGCCGACCCAAGGCACCGCGCTCAGTAAGGTAACCCTACGTCAGTTCACGACTTTAAATCTGCACTGCATCGTACACTCCACCTGTGAAGAGGTACACTGTGTCTGTGTGTGAAGGTGGAGGAGAGTCTGGACCTGAAGAAGCTGACCGGCTGGTTGGATGAGATGAAGGAGACGACGGTGTCCGTCCACGTGCCGAGGTTCAGGGTGGAGGACAGCTTCAGTCTGAAGGAGAAGCTGGAGGCGATGGGACTGACACACCTGTTCAGCGCCGAGAAGGCCAGTCTGCCAGGTGAGAGGGGGGCGGGGACACATCTGGACAAGAGGCAGGGCTAAAATGATCATGTTTGTTCACACTGTGTGTGTTTCAGGGATGTTGGAGGACGGCAGTGACGGTCTTCACATCTCAGACGCCTTCCATAAAGCCTTCCTGGAGGTCAGTGACATCACGCAGAGCAGCTCACTGATTGGTTTAAATTAACAGCTGAGTCCTGACTCTACCTGTTCTGTCTGCAGGTAAACGAGGAGGGCAGCGAGGCGGCGGCAGCCACCGCCGTGGTGGCGATCGGTCGCTCCATCAACTTGAACCGGGAGGTGTTTCAGGCCGACCGACCGTTCCTGCTGCTCATCAGAGAGTCGACCATCAACGCGCTGCTGTTCACTGCCCGCGTGTCCGACCCCTGCAACCAATAAAAACGTCCGCTGTCGACCTCACGCCTCCTTTCATTTGTATCATGTGACACGGCAAACACTGTGACAACGTAAAAACAACCTCATATCAAACAAACAAAGCTCAGTTCTCCGTCATAGTAAACTCAGGTATTTCCAGTCATACTAAGTGACAAAGGTGTGTTAACAAGCTTTTTAATTAACTGAACGAGCTGCATGTTTCCTTCACTAGAAGCTAATTATTAAAACACTTATCCACCATTTGAAGTTGGTTTTAAATATTTAAATCGTCCACTTGCTAACTAATCTTCACGCTGTCTTGACCGCATGGTTGGTGTGCAGTGTTGAATTGTGGGTAAAAAAAGAGGCGAGTCGGAGCCGGTCGACACTTAAAGTGCTTTATTTCCTCTGAAGGAGATGCGACCTGTGAGTGATCTAGTGGTCATGGTGAAAGAAGCTTCTTCACATTTTCTGAACTAATAATCAACCTTTGGCCTCACCCCCCCCCCCCGACCCTCCACCCACCTCCACCCGCCCCCCAACCCCCCCTCCACCAACATGTTTTAACATTTTGACATGCAACATAAAAGATCTTCACGTGAAACCTTTCAGGTTCTTCTACTAACGAGCTCGTTAAGTACCTCCTCCTTAGAAAATGTACAGTATTAAAAGTTAATTTACTAAACTTTGTTTGATATATTAGGATATATTTGAGGAATCAACAGTAAGAGTAATCTCATTAAGTGAATATATCTAAATGATTTGATTCATAATTATTAGGCATGTTGTGGTTTAAACTTACTGAATATTCATGATCAAACATCTGAATATTAATGACCCAAACATCTGAATATTAATGACCCAAACATTCGAATATAAAAGAAAAAAAAATCAAATAAAAAGTTTCAGGCTGAATCAAAAGAAGCCTCGACTGAGTCAGAGACACGATGAAGAGCAGAGTGATGATGATGATGATGAAGATGATGATGATGATGATGATGATGATGATGATGATGAAGATGATGAGGTTTGGCTGTTTTCACAGTTTGAAGATTAAACTGAAGAACCATCGAGAGGAAAAGTCCATTCTGAGTCTTTAAAATAAAGTTTAGTTGAAATTCTGGAGTCAATTTTAAAGTTTCAGAAAAAAATATTATTTTTCAAATTAAAAAAAAAATGAACGAGAAGAACCGACGAGTCCAGTCGGATCCAACTTTTCCTCCTTTTAGAGATTAGCAGGATCAGACTGGATCAAACCGTACCAGACTGACCCGTTTGTTCCGGAAACAACTTGTTCTGGTCTTCTGGCTTGAAATGATCCTAACCCGGTCTGGACCGGATCAGATTTAGGAAGTTTTAAAAGTTTAAAAGTAGAATTTGATCAGAAGCCAAACAGATTTCTGATTTTGAGTCATTTCACGTCTTTGCGGCGCGGTTCTGGTTCTGGTTCGGTCTGGTTCAGTCAGTTCCTGCAGGACGAGTCGGTTGGGTTTGTTGGAGCCGGGCAGCACGGCGATGTTTTTCTGTTGTAATGTGAAATAGTGTTTGAGTTTCAGTTTGGCTCGGTTCAGTTTTCATGCGTAGTGAAGAAAAAGTTCAAAACGATCCTGAAACATTTGAACACGCCGAAAATATTCACATGAACGATCAGCTGCTACGTTAGCTTAGCTTCTTCTCACTGACCAAAGAAAAGTTTCTGGATGTTTTGGCTGATGATTAAATTAAGAAGAAACATGTTATCGTGGTCATTGTTCTGACGAGGAGAGCAAACAGCTGCCGCTAACGTAACTGACAAAACTAACGTTAGCTTGAAAAGCTATTAGAAGAGCAAAATGAGTCATACGGAATAAAGTCGACACGTCGGAGCTGTAAAGATTTAATTACATTTAAATAAAATGCCTCAGTTACAAAATGGTACGCTAATAGCGTTAGCCTAAAAGGTCTTAGCACATTGCTAACGTGACATTGGCAGTTTTAAAATATCAATAGTTTCATTTCTAATTACGTCTCATTCACGAGGCAGTCTGGACCAGTTCTGACCCCGTTAACCCCTCGGACGCACTGCACGCGGAAGCTGTGCGCGCATACTGCGCCCGCCTTCTCGGGCGCTTGGCTGGTCGCACTGTGAGCGCACTTCTCCTCCGCTCTCCGCACCCGTCAGACATCGACAGCAGTCGTGCAGACTCGTATTCACTCGGTTTTCCACACACACGTCATTTTAAACATTTTCAAACCTCTGTCTCTAGGATATATGTCTCTGTCTGTATGGATGTAAACGCAACGGTCAAATATTTATAGACGGACATCAACAACTTCAATAATCATCATTTTATTTATTTTATTTTGAAAATTGACCGGATTCTCTCGCCTTTCTGTGCCCGACTTCCTGTCTGGTTCAATCTGGTCTATCCAGCCTGACAGACGGCACTCACGGCGAGCGTGAAAAATAGAACAGACGCTGAACGAAGCGCTGCAGCCGCGCGCACTGCGCTCCACAGCGCTTCACAGCGCTCCACAGTGCGAGATGTGCGACCAGGCAGACCGGTTAACATGTGCACCTATTTGAAACTGCCTCCGCTCCAGGGCGCTGCGCTTCGGTTCCGCGTGCAGTGCGTCCGAGGGGTAAGAAGCATGTAGATTTAATTAGTTCGTTTAGTTTCACATGTCAAAGTTAATTAATTTAATCAGCAGCCAGCAGATAAAAAGTCAGCGTGTTCAAACTTTTCGTTTCATATTTTGTGTTTTAAAAATGTTTAAAAATGTTTCTGTTTATTTATAATTTAAAGTTTCTGTAAATATTTGATGGTTTCAGTCCAACGTGAATTCATGAAGCAGAGATCGATCATGTGACACGAGAGCGGGAACATGAAAATAAAGGACGAGGTGATTCATAATGAACACCCAGCAGCCAATCAGAAACCAGTATTGTTCCGTTGGCCGCGGTAAGTTGGCAAGAGGTCTTGTCGTTGTCATGGTTACTGATTCGGATCCATATTGCCCAGCCCTGCCGTGTGTCATCCTCGTCTTACCTGCTGCAGGTGAGTTTGTTTCTGCGGCACGTAGCTCGCACTGAGGTTAGCCGTTAGCCGTTAGCGTTCTGCTACGTGTGTGAAGGTAAACGTCTGAATTAAACAAAGAGTCTGATACCTGATAGTTCCTGGTTAGCCTGAAGAGTGAGTGCAGCGGTGCCGGCAGGAGAGTCCAGCCGGCCCGGAGTGAGGACAGAACCGCCCGCCGGCTTCACTTGCATAAAAAAATGGAGCGTCCACTGAGAATGATTCACAGCTCTGTAGAAAAACAGTAACAGCCGATCCGTGTGCTACCTGCCCGCCCGCCGTCCAATCAGACTGCTAGCTTACTGACATAATTCATACATGGTTTAAATATGTTTGTCTGATAATATGCAGATTTATAATAAAAAGTTCTGTTTGATCCGTCTCTCTCTCTGAAGTGCTCGAGTTGTTTCACTGTTTGGAGGGCCAACATGGCCGCCTCATCTTTCCTTTGGTTGCCAGGTGATCCGACCTGTTCCCGCCCTCCAGCAGGTGAACTTTGACCTCTGGAGGGTTTTTTTGTTTAGTCCGGCTCTACGGCCCGGCTACTACATCCATCTGGTCTGACAGAGTCTGGCTTCTCGTCCTGTCACCATCCGATCAGCGCTGACCCGATCAGAACCGTGTGTCGCAATGACGCATTACCTCTACTGCACATGTGCAGAACGTTATTTTAACGTTCATCAACGTTCCCAAACTGTTTCTGATTGGAGAAGCTAACTGCCCGTTAGCCGGTGAGCTAACATTAGCTGGAGAGTCAACATGTTACTGGCGCTAAACCTGATGTGACAGAAGGCATCAGAAAGCTAACCTTAGCCAACTAGCTCACGTTAGCTCTTTTGAGTCTCATAATGACTCAGCAAAAACAATAGTTAGCTTTATATTAATGTTGTCTGATTAATGCTAATCAACAAAAAATTGTGTCATGAATAATAAAAAGCTCTGAAAATGATTGTACACAATGGATAAGCGAAAATCTGTTAGCTTGCAAGCTAATGTCCATTTTATGTTGATGTCATGTAAGTTAACATTAGCGTTTAATATAACGTTAATTATAGCTAGCTAGCTTTGAACAACTGGAATAAAATTTGTATCTAATCAGTTAGCTTGGAGGCTAATGTTAGCTTAACGGTGACTCAGCTGTTTATACTTGTTAGCTAGCTGTCCGTTTCTGTTTGTTCTTCCTGATTTAAGTATTTTGTAAAGTGTCTAACTTCTTCATTTAATAAAATACAACTGGACAGAATGAGTCAGCAAAAAAAACTGTTAGCTTATTAGCTTAGCTCTATTAGCATCAAAGCTCTGTGGTTTAATCATAGCTAGCTTTGAACCACCGCAATACCATTTGTATCTGATCAGTTAGCTTGGAGGCTAACTTTAACATAAAGATGACTCAGCTAGCTAGCTGTCTTTTTTCTGATTTAAGTATTTTCTAAACTCTGTTTGACTTCTTCATTATAACAGAGGCAGTAAAATACAACTGCACAGAATGAGTCAGCAAAAAAACTATTTAGCTTGCAAGCTAATGCATATTTTCTTAACTAATGTTAACGTCAGCTTAGTAAGTTAAGGCTAGCCAACTAGCTCACAAACATTAGCTCTATTAGCACCAGAGCTCTGTGGTTTGACAGATTATAGCTAGCTAGCTAGCTTTGAACCACTGGAATACAATTAGCTCGGAGGCTAACTTTAGCATTTAGCATTCTGCATTTTGCAGATTTAATGCATCATTACCGCGACAGAAGTTCCCGATCGGGTCGCGACATCTCGAACACGAAGCTTCTGTCCGTCACACATTGTCAGAGCAACAAAACAAAAATAAAGAAACAAAGAAACTCGTGTTTGTTATAAAAATATCTGAGAAGACTGCCGGGCGCCCCGATGGCTCGGAGCGCCCCCCGGTGGTGCTGTGCTGTGCGGTGCAGCAGCTGTATTGCGTAGTGATGAGAGGTAACTGAGCTGTAGCTTATCTGAGGCTGGACGCCGTCCAGGTTTCCTGCTGTGAGTCTGTTCAGTCAACAGGCTGCCGATGGTCCTTTAACCGACCAGAAATTAATGAAATGCCAAATTAATGAACTCAGTGTGATCGCAGCTCAACAACCCGTTTAATATATTTCATCCCAGAGCTTTCAGATGATCCCACTGCCTTCATCCGGGGTTTGGTGAACAGGTGGTGACGTACCGGCGGACCTGGAGCTGCCCTCGAGCCTGAACGGGTTGTAGCGTCCCCCACGACATACGACCACCTGTTCTGATGATGATGACACCTGAGCAGGTTCAGTTCACCGGGGAAGACCATGGGATGCAGCTGAAAGCTCCAGGTGCAGATTCAAGATCATCTTCACTCAATAACGAATGAATGATGGAATATTTCAGAGACGAAACAAGCTTCAGATTTATTGAATTTAAACTTTAAACAAGACAAATTAATTAATTTGACTCGTTAGACATTAACGAGCTGACGAGCTCCAACATTAAAGACCTGATCAGACGTCGTGGTTCGAGGTTGCAGTCGATGAACTCGATCACACTGACTTCGTGGTTTTCTTGTTTGGAGCCTTTGTGGCACTTTAACGAGCTCGCAGGTTAATTAGCTGAACCCGGCGGCTCCGATTGTCTCGAGGCAGATGACGGATCTGATCTATTGAAGTGGCACTGAGAAGTTTGGCAGAGTTTCTGTGGTGATGCTGCTCGGTGAACCTGTAAATATAAAAGTAGAAATCTGTAACTTAACGAAGTAGACGGAGGCAGACGAGGACCGCCGAGGGTGTCGTGTGGTTATGAGGTTGTTGGAGTGTGTGGCGTTTCTTCATTTAGCTTAGATCGGTTCGGTTCGGTTCGGTTCGTGAAGGTAGATGCGGTTTAAAGCGGAAAAATCTCGGTCCGGACTCGGAGGCGTCCGTTCATTCGCTCGCTGTGTTCAGCGTCCGGTCGGCTTCAGGTGCCCTCCACGTCTGTCACCCCCACCCCCCCACCCCGACCTCCACCCCATTGGGGTCAGTCAGGCCCCGTGGTGGACACCGAGGCCTGGGGACCCTCACCGTACTGGCCTCCACCGCTGCTGCTCCCGCCTCCGCCCTCGGGCTCCTCCTGGCTCGGGGAGGCCTCGTCGCTCGGCCCTCCCCTGGACGTGACAGAGGCGGTGGTGGTCTCGGGGGAGGCGCTGTGGGCCTCCTGGGGGGCGCAGCCCGGGTGGTTCTTGCGGAAGTGCTGGTTGAGGATGGCCTGGAAGGGGAAGCTCTTCCCGCAGACGTGGCAGTGGAACGGCTTGTTGCCGGTGTGCTTGCGGATGTGGTACTCCAGCTGGTCCTTGCGGGTGTACTTCTTCCCGCAGATCCGGCAGACGAACGGCGTGATGCCCATGTGGAGCCGCATGTGGCGGTCCAGGCTGCCCTTCTGGTTGAACGACTTGCAGCAGTAGATGCAGGTGAGCCGCGGATTGTATCGGAACCAGCGGTCCCCGACCTGCTCCCTCAGGTAGTCCTCGTAACCGCCCATATCGAACGCTGCATGCTCCTCCCCCTGGAGGAGAGAACCGCACATTAAGACAGACCAGAACGAGAACAGAACCAGAACCAGAACCAGACCAGAACAAACTGGATTTTATGGATCAACATAGAGCACTGGATACAAACTAAGCCTGAATCCAGGAAGACATCTGTAGTCCACCTGTGACCTGTCTTTAGTCCACCTGTGACCTGTCTTTAGTCCACCTGTGTCCTGTCTGTAGTCCACCTGTCACCTGTCTGTAGTCCACCTGTCACCTGTCTTTAGTCCACCTGTGTCCTGTCTTTAGTCCACCTGTGTCCTGTCTGTAGTCCACCTGTCACCTGTCTGTAGTCCACCTGTGTCCTGTCTTTAGTCCACCTGTGTCCTGTCTGTAGTCCACCTGTCACCTGTCTTTAGTCCACCTGTGACCTGTCTTTAGTCCACCTGTGTCCTGTCTTTAGTCCACCTGTGTCCTGTCTTTAGTCCACCTGTGACCTGTCTGTAGTCCACCTGTCACCTGTCTGTAGTCCACCTGTCACCTGTCTTTAGTCCACCTGTGTCCTGTCTTTAGTCCACCTGTGTCCTGTCTGTAGTCCACCTGTCACCTGTCTGTAGTCCACCTGTGACCTGTCTTTAGTCCACCTGTCACCTGTCTGTAGTCCACCTGTCACCTGTCTGTAGTCCACCTGTCACCTGTCTGTAGTCCACCTGTCACCTGTCTGTAGTCCACCTGTCACCTGTCTTTAGTCCACCTGTGTCCTGTCTTTAGTCCACCTGTGTCCTGTCTGTAGTCCACCTGTCACCTGTCTTTAGTCCACCTGTGTCCTGTCTGTAGTCCACCTGTCACCTGTCTGTAGTCCACCTGTGACCTGTCTGTAGTCCACCTGTGACCTGTCTGTAGTCCACCTGTGACCTGTCTTTAGTCCACCTGTGACCTGTCTGTAGTCCACCTGTGACCTGTCTGTAGTCCACCTGTGACCTGTCTGTGGTCCACCTGTGTCCTGTCTGTAGTCCACCTGTGTCCTGTCTGTAGTCCACCTGTCACCTGTCTTTAGTCCACCTGTGTCCTGTCTTTAGTCCACCTGTCACCTGTCTGTAGTCCACCTGTCACCTGTCTGTAGTCCACCTGTCACCTGTCTGTAGTCCACCTGTCACCTGTCTGTGGTCCACCTGTGTCCTGTCTGTAGTCCACCTGTGTCCTGTCTGTAGTCCACCTGTCACCTGTCTTTAGTCCACCTGTGTCCTGTCTTTAGTCCACCTGTCACCTGTCTGTAGTCCACCTGTCACCTGTCTGTAGTCCACCTGTCACCTGTCTGTAGTCCACCTGTGTCCTGTCTGTAGTCCACCTGTGTCCTGTCTGTAGTCCACCTGTCACCTGTCTTTAGTCCACCTGTGTCCTGTCTTTAGTCCACGTGTCCTGTCTTTAGTCCACCTGTCACCTGTCTTTAGTCCACCTGTCACCTGTCTGTAGTCCACCTGTCACCTGTCTGTAGTCCACCTGTGTCCTGTCTGTAGTCCACCTGTGTCCTGTCTGTAGTCCACCTGTCACCTGTCTTTAGTCCACCTGTGTCCTGTCTTTAGTCCACCTGTCACCTGTCTGTGGTCCACCTGTGTCCTGTCTTTAGTCCACCTGTCACCTGTCTGTGGTCCACCTGTGTCCTGTCTGTAGTCCACCTGTGTCCTGTCTGTAGTCCACCTGTCACCTGTCTGTAGTCCACCTGTCACCTGTCTTTAGTCCACCTGTGACCTGTCTTTAGTCCACCTGTCACCTGTCTGTAGTCCACCTGTCACCTGTCTGTAGTCCACCTGTCTCCTGTCTGTGGTCCACCTGTGTCCTGTCTTTAGTCCACCTGTGTCCTGTCTGTAGTCCACCTGTCACCTGTCTTTAGTCCACCTGTGTCCTGTCTTTAGTCCACCTGTCACCTGTCTGTAGTCCACCTGTCACCTGTCTGTGGTCCACCTGTGTCCTGTCTGTAGTCCACCTGTGTCCTGTCTGTAGTCCACCTGTCACCTGTCTTTAGTCCACCTGTGTCCTGTCTTTAGTCCACCTGTGTCCTGTCTTTAGTCCACCTGTCACCTGTCTTTAGTCCACCTGTCACCTGTCTGTAGTCCACCTGTCTGTAGTCCACCTGTCACCTGTCTGTAGTCCACCTGTGTCCTGTCTGTAGTCCACCTGTCTTTAGTCCACCTGTGTCCTATCTTTAGTCCACCTGTGTCCTGTCTTTAGTCCACCTGTGTCCTGTCTTTAGTCCACCTGTCACCTGTCTGTAGTCCACCTGTCACCTGTCTGTAGTCCACCTGTCACCTGTCTGTGGTCCACCTGTGTCCTGTCTGTAGTCCACCTGTGTCCTGTCTGTAGTCCACCTGTCACCTGTCTGTAGTCCACCTGTCACCTGTCTGTAGTCCACCTGTGACCTGTCTTTAGTCCACCTGTGTCCTGTCTTTAGTCCACCTGTGACCTGTCTGTAGTCCACCTGTGTCCTGTCTGTAGTCCACCTGTCACCTGTCTGTAGTCCACCTGTCACCTGTCTGTAGTCCACCTGTCACCTGTCTTTAGTCCACCTGTGTCCTGTCTTTAGTCCACCTGTCACCTGTCTGTAGTCCACCTGTCACCTGTCTGTAGTCCACCTGTCACCTGTCTGTAGTCCACCTGTCACCTGTCTGTAGTCCACCTGTCACCTGTCTGTAGTCCACCTGTGACCTGTCTTTAGTCCACCTGTCACCTGTCTTTAGTCCACCTGTGACCTGTCTGTAGTCCACCTGTCACCTGTCTGTAGTCCACCTGTCTCCTGTCTGTGGTCCACCTGTGTCCTGTCTGTAGTCCACTTGTGTCCTGTCTGTAGTCCACCTGTCACCTGTCTTTAGTCCACCTGTGTCCTGTCTTTAGTCCACCTGTGACCTGTCTTTAGTCCACCTGTGTCCTGTCTTTAGTCCATCTGTGACCTGTCTGTAGTCCACCTGTGTCCTGTCTGTAGTCCACCTGTGTCCTGTCTGTAGTCCACCTGTCACCTGTCTGTAGTCCACCTGTGTCCTGTCTGTAGTCCACCTGTGTCCTGTCTGTAGTCCACCTGTCACCTGTCTGTAGTCCACCTGTCACCTGTCTGTAGTCCACCTGTCACCTGTCTGTAGTCCACCTGTGTCCTGTCTGTAGTCCACCTGTCACCTGTCTTTAGTCCACCTGTGTCCTGTCTTTAGTCCACCTGTGACCTGTCTTTAGTCCACCTGTCACCTGTCTGTAGTCCACCTGTCACCTGTCTGTAGTCCACCTGTGTCCTGTCTGTAGTCCACCTGTCACCTGTCTTTAGTCCACCTGTGTCCTGTCTTTAGTCCACCTGTCACCTGTCTTTAGTCCACCTGTGTCCTGTCTTTAGTCCACCTGTCTACCTGTCACCTTCTACCTGTCACCACCTGTCACCTGTCTTTATACCTTACCTGTTCCACCTGTTGTCTGTGTCCACCTGTACCTGTCTTCTTAGTCCACCTGTCTGTAGTCCACCTGTCACCTGTCTTTAGTCCACCTGTCACCTGTCTTTAGTCCACCTGTCACCTGTCTGTTTAGTCCACCTGTCACCTGTCTGTAGTCCACCTGTCTGTAGTCCACCTGTGTCCTGTCTGTAGTCCACCCCTTCTTTATCCACCTGTGTCCTGTCTTTAGTCCACCTGTCACCTGTCTTTAGTCCACCTGTCACCTGTCTGTATTTAGTCCACCTGTGTGTCTTGACCCCCCCTGTCCTGTCTGTAGTCCACCTGTCACCTGTCTTTAGTCCACCTGTCACCTGTCTGTAGTCCACCTGTCACCTGTCTGTAGTCCACCTGTCACCTGTCTGTAGTCCACCTGTCACCTGTCTGTAGTCCACCTGTGTCCTGTCTGTAGTCCACCTGTCACCTGTCTGTAGTCCACCTGTCACCTGTCTGTAGTCCACCTGTCACCTGTCTGTAGTCCACCTGTGTCCTGTCTGTAGTCCACCTGTGTCCTGTCTGTAGTCCACCTGTCACCTGTCTGTAGTCCACCTGTCACCTGTCTGTAGTCCACCTGTCACCTGTCAGTTGTCTTAGTCCACCTGTCACCTGTCTGTAGTCCACCTGTCACCTGTCTTTAGTCCACCTGTCACCTGTCTGTAGTCCACCTGTGCAGTCCACCTACCTGTCTGTAGTCCACCTGTGACCTGTCTTTATTCTTATTGCACCTGTCTGTAGTCCACCTGTGACCTGTCTTTAGTCCACCTGTTTTACGTGACCTGTCTTTAGTCCACCTGTGACCTGTCTTTAGTCCACCTGTGACCTGTCTTTAGTCCACCTGTCACCTGTCTGTAGTCCACCTGTCACCTGTCTGTAGTCCACCTGTCACCTGTCTGTAGTCCACCTGTCACCTGTCTTTAGTCCACCTGTCACCTGTCTTTAGTCCACCTGTCACCTGTCTGTAGTCCACCTGTGACCTGTCTGTAGTCCACCTGTGACCTGTCTTTAGCCCACCTGTGTCCTGTCTGTAGTCCACCTGTGACCTGTCTTTAGTCCACCTGTCACCTGTCTTTAGTCCACCTGTCACCTGTCTGTAGTCCACCTGTCACCTGTCTGTAGTCCACCTGTCACCTGTCTTTAGTCCACCTGTCACCTGTCTGTAGTCCACCTGTCACCTGTCTTTAGTCCACCTGTGACCTGTCTTTAGTCCACCTGTGACCTGTCTTTAGTCCACCTGTGACCTGTCTTTTGTCCACCTGTGACCTGTCTTTTGTCCACCTGTGTCCTCGCTGTAGTCCACCTGTCACCTGTCTGTAGTCCACCTGTGACCTGTCTGTAGTCCACCTGGGACCTGTCTGTAGTCCACCTGTGACCTGTCTTTAGTCCACCTGTCACCTGTAGTCCACCTGTCTGACTGGACCTGGTCTTGTTGTTGGTACCTGTGAGCTCGGCTGTCTCAGCTCGTCCGCCCTGCTTGGTGATTCGCTCTTTGCTCTCTGACGCTCGGCGAGGACGACGACGCTGCCGGTGGGACTGAACCTGAACACAGAAACACGTGAACACGTTAAGACACGTTGAGACACGCGTGTCCACAGTCTGGTCATGACAGCGCTCTGCAGCATGTCCTCCTCACCTGTCCGTTTGCCGTGACTCACCTGTCTGCCTCGCTGAAGCTGGACGACGGCTGGGTGCTGCGCCCGCCCATCGTTCCCGGCGGCGCCGTCACCAGCGTGCTGCGTCCGGACGTGTCGATCATCACGGTGGGGCCCTCCTCCACCGGCCCTCCCTCCTCCTCGTGCTCTCCGGCTCCAATCCAGTCCTCCATCCTCTCTGTCTTGATCCTGACCCGGTCCATGCTGCCGCTCTCCTCAGCGCTGCCGGTCCGCTCCGGCTCGCTGCTCGTCTCCACGTACCACTGCCCGGCCCGGTTGATTCGGAGGATCGGTTCCTTGCCCGTCCTGCCGGCGGCGGGCCCGGACCCCTCCAAGCCGCTGTGCTCCACGGTCGGCGGCGGGCTCAGCGGCTCCTCGGCAGGGCTGACCGCCTCGCACGCCTCCCCTCCCCCTCGTGCTCCGAGCAGCCGCAGGCCGCCGTGAGCGCCTCCTCGCACCACGGCCTCCAGGGTCCTCCTGGAGCCCCGCGCCTCCTCCGCCGGCTCCTCGTCCATGTCGGCGAGGCTGATCTTCAGGTGGATCCCCTCCAGGATCTGCGTGCAGCGGTCGATGATGTGCTGCATCTGCAGGAAGCTGGCGGCCGTCAGGTAGCTGATGATGTCGGCCAGCTGCAGGCAGAGCCGGCCCGTGTAGCAGAACGACAGCAGCTGCTCGAACACGGTCGGGTTTCGGATCACCGTCAGCGACACGGTGCTCATCTGGCTCAGAGACATGTGGTCCCGGAAGTACGGCGAGCTGGCGGCGAGGACCACTTTGTGCGCCCGGAAGCTCTGACCCTGCACGTTGACCACGATGTCACACAGCCGGCCCTGAACACGCAGCTGGTTCAGGTGGGACAGAACCGAGTTACTGAAGTCTGGGATGTCCAGCTGGATGCTGCCGGAGCGCTCCATGCTGCAGCCTGCAGAGACACTGCAAGACCAGAACCAGGTCAGAATCAGGACCAGGTCTGTTCACACACACTAAGTCACACACCACCAACTCTTTCACTGATTTTGGTGAAACTGGATCATATTTTATGGAGAAAATGTTTTCAAGTCTGACCAGAACCAGAGACCAGAACCAGAGACCAGAACCAGAGTCCTGAATCTGTGATGCTTCACTTCAGATAACATGGAGGCATCACAGAACCTGATCCTGAACCGGTCTGACAGCTGGACCAGATTCGGACGGAGTCTCAGGGGACCAGGTGTTCCTCCAGGTGTTCTGTGGACTCTCACCTGAAGGGGGTTCGGGCAGAATTCGGGTCTGGTTCGGGTCTGGTGCAGTCGAGGCTTCAGTTTATGCTAGCTGAGCATCGTTAGCAGGGCGGGAGATGACGGCGGCTCGGCTCGGTTCGGCACGGCTCGGTTCGGCACAGCTCGGCTCAGCACGGCTCGGCTCGGCCTGGCCCGGCCCGGCCCGGCCCGGCAGGCTGCAGCTCCACCCGCTGCTCCTCCAGGCTCCGCAGCTCCAGCGGCGGTCGTGGCGGCTTCAAGGCCGAGGAACAGCAGCTGAGCTCGGGCTCCGGTCCGTCAGCAGCCGCTCTGCCGCCATTCCGCTGGAAGTCAGGCTCGGTTCAGGCTCGGTTCTGTGTCGGCGGACCGCCGCTGCTTCTCATCTTCCTTTTTCACGGCAGAAGGGCCGAGGCTGCAGGAAGGAAGGAGGGAAGGAAGAAAACGCGCGAGGCGTGCTGGGAAATGTAGTTCACGTCCAGCAGCAGAGCTGAGTGAACTGCCGCGGGAAAGACTTCAGCTCCCAGCATGCATCTGTGAGGAGAGAGGTCATCATGGCACTTGGAGTTTGGCAAAGAGTTCTCTCTCACACACACACACACACACACACACACACACACACACACACAGTAAAAGTACATATATGATATATGTATGATTACAATTCATCATGACGTCATCATGTGTGATGTAATGAAGTATCAACAGAAGTAAAAATACTCTGAAGTACCTGAGAGCTGTAGTACAGGTACATCCTCAGGTGTTTGTCCAACAGAACCAGAACCAGAACTCGTCCAGCTCTCTTCAGGTGACTACATGAATGTTTTTATGTTTCATTAACTGTTTCCATGGTTACAGTGATGAAGTGTTTGTCCTGCTCAGTGACAGCGCGACCGATAAAGTTTACTTTAACTTTAGATAGATTCTTTATTGATCCCGAGGAGCATGAGACACAGTAAACACTCAGTAAACACTCAGTAAACACACAGTAAACACACAGTAAACACTCAGTAAACACACCGTAAACACACAGTAAACACTCAGTAAACACACAGTAAACACACAGTAAACACACAGTAAACACTCAGTAAACACACAGTAAACACACAGTAAACACTCAGTAAACACACAGTAAACATACAGTAAACACTCAGTAAACACACAGTAAACACTCAGTAAACACACAGTAAACATACAGTAAACACTCAGTAAACACTCAGTAAACACACAGTAAACACTCAGTAAACACACAGTAAACATACAGTAAACACTCAGTAAACACACAGTAAACACACAGTAAACACTCAGTAAACACGCAGTAAACACTCAGTAAACACGCAGTAAACACACAGTAAACACACAGTAAACACTCAGTAAACACACAGTAAACATACAGTAAACACTCAGTAAACACACAGTAAACACACAGTAAACACTCAGTAAACACACAGTAAACATACAGTAAACACTCAGTAAACACTCAGTAAACACACAGTAAACACTCAGTAAACACTCAGTAAACATACAGTAAACACTCAGTAAACACTCAGTAAACACACAGTGAACACTCAGTGAACACACAGTGAACACTCAGTGAACACACAGTGAACACACAGTGAACACTCAGTGAACACACAGTAAACACTCAGTAAACACTCAGTAAACATACAGTAAACACTCAGTAAACACACAGTAAACACACAGTAAACACTCAGTAAACACACAGTAAACACTCAGTAAACACTCAGTAAACACACAGTAAACACACAGTAAACACACAGTAAACACACAGTAAACACTCAGTAAACACACAGTAAACACTCAGTAAACACACAGTAAACACACAGTAAACACTCAGTAAACACACAGTAAACACTCAGTAAACACTCAGTAAACACACAGTAAACACTCAGTAAACACACAGTAAACATACAGTAAACACACAGTAAACACACAGTAAACACACGGGGGCGGCTGTGGCTCGGAGGTAGAGCGGGTCAGGGGCGGTTCGATCCCCTCCAGTCTGCATGTCGAAGTGTCCTTGGGCAAGATACTGAACCCCAAATTGCTCCTGAAGGCTGAACCATCGGTGTGTAAATGTGTATGAATGGTTAGCTCCTCAAACTGATGAGCAGTTGGCACCGTGCATGGCAGCCAGTGCCATCAGTGTATGAATGTGTATGAATGGGTGAATGAGATA
Organism: Argyrosomus regius; assembly: GCA_946959425.1. Classification (NCBI taxonomy): domain Eukaryota; kingdom Metazoa; phylum Chordata; class Actinopteri; family Sciaenidae; genus Argyrosomus; species Argyrosomus regius. The sequence continues at coordinate 453,478 of OX336888.1, forward strand.
TGTCCTGTAAAGCGCTTTGAGTGGTTGGAAGACTAGAAAGGAGAAATATAAGTACAGTCCATTTACCATTTACCATTTGCAGTAAACATATAGTAAACACACAGTAAACATACAGTAAACATATAGTAAACACACAGTAAACATACAGTAAACACACAGTAAACATACAGTAAACATATAGTAAACACACAGTAAACATATAGTAAACACACAGTAAACATACAGTAAACATACAGCAAACATATAATAAACACACAGTAAACATACAGTAAACACACAGTAAACATACAGTAAACATATAGTAAACACACAGTAAACATACAGTAAACATACAGTAAACACACAGTAAACATACAGTAAACACACAGTAAACATATAGTAAACACACAGTAAACATACAGTAAACATACAGTAAACACACAGTAAACATATAGTAAACATACAGTAAACACACAGTAAACATATAGTAAACACACAGTAAACATACAGTAAACATACAGTAAACACACAGTAAACATACAGTAAACACACAGTAAACATATAGTAAACACACAGTAAACATACAGTAAACATACAGTAAACACACAGTAAACATATAGTAAACATACAGTAAACACACAGTAAACATATAGTAAACACACAGTAAACATACAGTAAACATACAGTAAACACACAGTAAACATATAGTAAACACACAGTAAACATACAGTAAACATACAAAAACACAGTAAACAAAGAAACACACAGTAAACATATAGAAACACACAGTAAACATACAGTAAACATACAGTAAACACAGTAAACAAAGTAACCAACAAAACACACAGTAAACATATAGTAAACACACAGTAAACATACAGTAAACATACAGTAAACACACAGTAAACATACAGTAAACATACAGTAAACATACAGTAAACACACAGTAAACATATAGTAAACACACAGTAAACATACAGTAAACATATAGTAAACACTCAGTAAACACACAGTAAACACACAGTAAACACTCAGTAAACACACAGTAAACATACAGTATATAATATATAACAATAAAAATAGAATTAGAACAAATAGAGTAGAAACAAATATATAAAATTAGCTATAGAGACCAAAACTGTTTTTTGTACCAGGCTGTAAACATGTTTATTTCTGCTGTGAAGTTGGGCATTTGAACATGGGGACTTATGGAGACTGACTCACTTCTGGAGCCAGCCTCAAGTGGACGACAAGAGGAACTGCAGTTTGTGTTTCACTTCACAGACATGGAGAAATGAAAGAAGTTACTCTGAGAATAAAGTACTTCAGTAATCTTTGAGTTTTTAAACATTCTGGAGTCTCACAGACTGTTTTAGAACTCAGAGATCTCTTTGAATGCTTTTAAATCCACATTGAAAGAGCAAGAGAATGAATCATCCAGGTGTAGTTGTTTTAGCTGATGTTGTTGTTGATTTCATGACTTGTATTGTACTTTTAGCATTTTTTAGACCACCGTGTGTTGTAATATTATCTGTGTGTCTCGTGTCTGTTTTGGTTTGACTTGTTCTGCGTGTGTGCTGCTGTTCTGTCTCGGCCAGGACTTCCTTGAAAAAGAGATTTTTAATCTCAATGGGACTTTTCCTGGTTAAATAAAGGTTTAATAATAATAATAATAATAATAATAATACAAAGTAATCAGAGTAACTTTGTTGTTTGATTGAGCTCAGAGAGACACGAGGTGTGAGAGGAACGACTGCAGACTGAAGAGTGTCAACACACACACACACACACACACACACAGTGTGTATTGAGGTTAATTAGTGTGTTTGTGGATTCTGAATTTAACACCTGAAACTTTCTCAGACTTTAAAAACTTTAAACTTTAATATAAACTATATAAATGTTTATATTAAAGTTTAGCTGTTAAATTGAAGCTCAGTTAAAGTAAATTAATATCACAAACTCTTTAGAAAGTTTCCGTCAGTGAACTTTGAACGTTTGAACTTGTTTTGTTTCTTAAAATCTGTTAAACTTGAAATTTTTTCACGTTTTATATTTGAAACTTTTGAAACTTTGAGCATGAAATTTATTTTGATCCTTTTAAAAACATTGAAACTGTTTCAAGTTTGTTTTTTAATTTGACTAAAATCAAACTTTGATTTTCAATTTTCAGTTTAAAACATGAAATCAAACAAACGTTTACGCCATGTTTGAAGTTTTACTTTAAAGTTGTTTTGAAACTTTTATTGATTCTCATGATTGAAAATTAGACGATGAAACTAAACAATATAAAAATCTTTAATCAATAATCAATGACTCTTTACATCATTAACGAGGCATCATGTGATCAACGTTCATTAAACTTTAAATCAGCCAATCTTTAAAACTCTTGAACTTGATTGGACGAAATCATCTGAGACTTGAAGAGTTTCAGTGAAGCTGTGACACGTCATTAGTGATGTCATTAGTGATGTCATTAGTGATGTCATTAGTGATGTCATGTGATCAGAGGTATCGATGGTTTGATCAGGATCAATGATTGACTCCATCAGAGGTCAGTGATCAGTTTGTGTCCACTTCACAGGTTTCATTAGTGAAAGCTGATTGGCTGCTAACGAGCCTCATTGATGACCGATACCTGATCAATAATCAGTCACATCAATTTCATTCAAGAGTTTTCAGTGTTTACACTCAGTCATGTGACTGAAAGTAATAGATTACTTTTTCAAAGTCACTGAAGTTTAGACTTTTAATTTGAAATCTGAAACTTTATTTTGAAATCTTTCAAACTTTTTGAAATTAAAATTTAATTTCTAAAAGTTTAATTTTAAAAACAGTTTTTAAATTTAATTTAAAAAATGAAACTTTTCATTTGAATCTTTCATTAAAATGTTTCAGAAAGTTTCAATAAAAACTGAAACATAAAAAATTTAATAGTTTCATCAGGATGTTTGAAAAATAAAAAAATATAAAAAATAAAATTTCAAAGTAAAAGTCTGTAATATCCGGTTCAGACCAACAGGGGGCAGAACAGGACCACGAACAGACCTTCATCTTCAATGCATACTGGAAAATCCTTCAAGTCTCCAGAACTTTTCAAAACCCTGAACCAGTCCAGAACCTGAACCAGACCAGAACCTGAACCAGACCAGAATAAACTCTGAGGCTCTTCAGGTGAAGTTGGTTGTTGCCATGGTGATTCAGGTGTTTGATGCAGAGATCAACTTTAACTCAATTAATCAATTAAAAATCAATGAATCAATTAGTTTTTACTCAATGAGAAGAAACAGTGTGTGTGTGTGTGTGTGTGTGTGTGTGTTAGTGTGTGTACAGTGTGTGTACAGTGTGTGTGTGTGTGTTAGTGTGTGTGTGTGTGTGTGTTAATGTGTGTTTGTGTGTGTACAGTGTGTGTGTTAGTGTGTGTGTGTGTTAGTGTGTGTTAGTGTGTGTACAGTGTGTGTTAGTGTGTGTACAGTGTGTGTTAGTGTGTACAGTGTGTGTTAGTGTGTGTACAGTGTGTGTTAGTGTGTACAGTGTGTGTTAGTGTGTGTACAATGTGTGTTAGTGTGTGTACAGTGTGTGTGTTAGTGTGTGTACAGTGTGTACAGTGTGTGTTAGTGTGTATAGTGTGTGTTAGTGTGTGTTAGTGTGTGTTAGTGTGTACAGTGTGTGTTAGTGTGTGTACACTGTGTGTTAGTGTGTACAGTGTGTGTTAGTGTGTGTACAGTGTGTGTTAGTGTGTGTACAGTGTGTACAGTGTGTGTTAGTGTGTACAGTGTGTGTTAGTGTGTACAGTGTGTGTTAGTGTGTACAGTGTGTGTTAGTGTGTGTTAGTGTGTGTTAGTGTGTACAGTGTGTGTTAGTGTGTGTACACTGTGTGTTAGTGTGTACAGTGTGTGTACAGTGTGTACAGTGTGTGTTAGTGTGTGTACAGTGTGTACAGTGTGTGTTAGTGTGTATAGTGTGTGTTAGTGTGTGTTAGTGTGTACAGTGTGTGTTAGTGTGTGTACAGTGTGTGTTAGTGTGTACAGTGTGTGTTAGTGTGTGTACAATGTGTGTTAGTGTGTGTACAGTGTGTGTTAGTGTGTGTACAGTGTGTACAGTGTGTGTTAGTGTGTATAGTGTGTGTTAGTGTGTGTTAGTGTGTGTTAGTGTGTACAGTGTGTGTTAGTGTGTGTACACTGTGTGTTAGTGTGTACAGTGTGTGTTAGTGTGTGTACAGTGTGTGTTAGTGTGTGTACAGTGTGTACAGTGTGTGTTAGTGTGTACAGTGTGTGTTAGTGTGTACAGTGTGTGTTAGTGTGTGTTAGTGTGTGTTAGTGTGTACAGTGTGTGTTAGTGTGTGTACACTGTGTGTTAGTGTGTACAGTGTGTGTTAGTGTGTGTACAGTGTGTGTTAGTGTGTGTACAGTGTGTACACTGTGTGTTAGTGTGTGTACAGTGTGTACAGTGTGTGTTAGTGTGTGTACAGTGTGTGTTAGTGTGTACAGTGTGTGTTAGTGTGTGTACAGTGTGTGTTAGTGTGTACAGTGTGTGTTAGTGTGTGTACACCGTGTGTTAGTGTGTGTACAGTGTGTGTTAGTGTGTGTACAGTGTGTGTTAGTGTGTGTACAGTGTGTACAGTGTGTGTTAGTGTGTACAGTGTGTGTTAGTGTGTGTACAGTGTGTGTTAGTGTGTGTACAGTGTGTACAGTGTGTGTTAGTGTGTGTACAGTGTGTGTTAGTGTGTGTTAGTGTGTACAGGTGTATCAGGTCCAGTTGTTGGTTGGAGTCCAGCAGAGTCTGACCCGGATACTGACCCATGAAACTTCATTAGTGATTATAAACAACAACACCAGAACCTCCTCCTCGTCCTCCACCTTCAGGACCCCCTCCACCTCCTCCACCCTCCACCTCTTCCTCCACGTGTGTCTCAGTTCTGATGAGCCGGTTTCAGTCCGGCTTGTTCCGACATGTCTGCTGGTTTCACTGCAGTGACACTGAAGAGACACCAGAGGGCGTCTGAGAGCTGCAGAGAGTCCTGCAGAGACTGGACCAGAACCAGGACCAGAACCTGGACCTGGACCTGGAGGGTTTACTCATTTATCAGTCTGCATGAAGTTTGACTGCAGGTCTGTGTGTGTGTGTGTGTGTGTGTGTGTGTGTGTGTGTGTGTGTGTGTGTGTGTGTGTGTGTGTGTGAAGTGGTCAGGTCCGGCTTGGTTCTAACTCTGTTCCTCTCTGCAGCAGGGACCAGGTCCTGATCCAGGTCCTTGATTCCTGGATCAGGACCTGGAAATTCCTCCAGAGGAAAACAGACGGGGGGGCGGGGGGGGGATTCTCCGAAACCACCCACGTGGGCTCTCCAGTGTCTGCTGCGCGCGCAGCCAATGAGCGCAGAGACCGGGGGATCTATTGACAGCTGCGGACCAATCAGGCTCCGAGCGGCCGGGAGGGGACACGCCCACTGCGGAGACAGAGTATAAAGTCCCGGACCCGGCGCTCCGAGCAGCAGAGACCTGATCCTCCTCACAGCAGAACCACGGACTAACGCGGACTATCCCGGACTATCCCGGACTAACTGGACTGTAGCGGACTGTGTCGGTGTGGATTACTCTTTGTGGACTTTATTAACGGGACGGTACCGGTACCAGGAGCAGCCTGCTGCGGATCTTTGTTCTGATCCTGGACCTGCTGGACTTTCTGAACAACATGACTCTGGAGGAGCTGGTCGGAACCAACGGCACCGAGAAACGGTAAGTCCCACAGACCGGGTCACAGACCGGTTCGTGCTCACGTCACGTGATGTGTTCTGCTGTTGTTGTGGTTCCGGTTCTGACCGTGTGTGTCCCCGCAGGATGGAGCCCGGTCCGGCTCTGGAGGAGCTGCTGGTGGCGGCGCAGCGGGAAGACTGTCTGACGGTCGGAGTGTACGAGTCCGCCAAACTCATGAATGTGTAAGTACAGCCCGGCTCGGCCCGGCCCGGCACGGCCCCGCAGCTTCACTCTCATCATGACAGCATGCAGGTTCTGACCCGGTTCTATTCCCCCCCGCAGTGACCCGGACAGCGTGGTTCTGTGCGTGCTCGCCACGGACGCGGAGGACGATGACGACATCGCGCTGCAGATCCACTTCACGCTGCTGCAGGCGTTCTGCTGCGACAATGACGTCAACATCCTGCGCGTGTCCGGCATGCGCAGGCTCGCTCACGTGCTCGAGGGGATCCCCGAGGACTGTAACGGGAACGAGCACGAGCCCCGGGACCTGCACTGCATCCTGGTCACGGTGAGTCCACGTGCCTGATCACAGATCAGCTGATCTGCTGCGTCACACACACACACACACACACACACGCGCTGTGACTTCACGTGTGTCTAACCGTCTCCTTCCTGTTCTGCAGAACCCTCCGGTCCAGCCGCTGCAGAGTCCAGCCCTGCAGAGCATCAGCAGCTTCTGTGAGGAGAGCCGTTGTCGGAACCAGTGGGTCCCGTACCTGGAGCTGCAGGACCGCTGAGCCCGACCAGGACCGACCAGAACCGAGTCAGACCGCTGTGGAGCGGTGAGAGTCCAAACAGCCAAACTCTTCAACCTGCTGAAGAGGAACCACGGCGTTTGAGTTGAGACAGGAACCGGACTGAACCGGACCGTCCTGCCGCCTGAACACGGGATTGATTTGACCGGAGGGCGCCTGAGACGTCGGGACCGGTACCGGACGGTTTCTGAAAGCTGGATCCGGAGGATCCGGGTCAGGAGCTGCAGAGTTTGATGATGTGACACGTGACTGAATGGCAGCTGCTGCTCACCTGAACTGTCACATGACACGTGACGTCACATGACGTCTTTATGAACTGAGTGATGTCATGGCGTACGCTGTGACATCACAGCAGTGACAAAATCACAGCTGATGATTTAAAGGGACAGAGCTCGTTTATGAAAAACTGTTTGATGATCTGATCAATAAATTTACTGATCGACCCGAAACCATCGATTCAGAGTCATTCATACAGGTGTGTGTGACTGTGTTACAGTGTGTGTGTGTGTGACTGTGTTACAGTGTGTGTGTGTGACTGTGTTACAGTGTGTGTGTGTGTGTGTGACTGTGTTACAGTGTGTGTGTGTGACTGTGTTACAGTGTGTGTGTGACTGTGTTACAGTGTGTGTGTGACTGTGTTACAGTGTGTGTGTGTGACTGTGTTACAGTGTGTGTGTGTGTGACTGTGTTACAGTGTGTGTGTGTGACTGTGTTACGTGTGTGTTACTGTGTTACAGTGTGTGTGTGACTGTGTTACAGTGTGTGTGTGTGTGACTGTGTTACAGTGTGTGTGTGTGACTGTGTTACTGTGTGTGTGTGTGTGACTGTGTTACAGTGTGTGTGTGTGTGACTGTGTTACAGTGTGTGTGTGTGTGACTGTGTTACACTGTGTGTGTGACTGTGTTACACTGTGTGTGTGTGTGTGTAACTCTTGGTGGGTTCTGGTCTCTGACCCTGATCGGTCCAGTCGGGCCTTCACTCTTCATGTGTCAGATCTTCGTTAATTTTAATCGTTAGGTGAATAAACGACCTGTGATGTCATAACCTCCTCCAGGTAAAACAGGAAGTCAGCGTAGCATCAGGAGCTAGCATAGCTACGAGTGTTTTCATTCAGTTTATCATGAGAGTGAATGCTGTGATTATGCTAAGCTATTATGCTAAGCTAACTGATGTTATTTACTCAAATGTTAGCATGTTTTGTAGTTTGAGGCTTTTATTTTGTAATTTAAGTTAGCTTCAACATCCTGTTAGCGTTAGCTTCGAACTCCCGTTAGTCATGAGTTAGTGTGTTGGTCCAGTTAGCTTCGAGTTAGTTTCCTCTCAGAGTTGGTTCAAGGTCAATGAAATTAGAGTTAGCTTTTAGCTCCTGTTAGCTCCTGTTAGCTTAGCTTGGTCTGTCTGTGTCGATTAAACGTTGAATTTCAAAATAAAACTATTTTCACTGTGTATCTCTGTATGAAGTCCAAAGGAAATATTCACTGATAAAAATCTTTAGTCAGAACTTTAGTCGGGTCAAACGTTCAACAAACAGACCAGAACGTTAAAAAAACATCAAAACTAGCTCACAGTTAGCTTCAACGTTAGTGTTAGCTCATAGTTATGAGTTAAATGGACTGTACTTATATTTCTCCTTTCTAGTCCTCCGACCACTCAAAGCGCTTTACACTACATATCTCATTCACACATTCACACACATTCATACACTGATGGCATTGGCTGCCATGCAAGGTGCCAACTGCTCATCAGTTTGAGGAGCTAACCATTCATACACATTCACACACCGATGGTTCAGTATCTTGCCCAAGGACACTTCGACATGCAGACTGGAGGGGATCGAACCGCCGATCTTCTGATTAGTGGACGACCCGCTCTACCTCCGAGCCACAGCCGCCCCCAAGTTAGCTTCTTGGTTTTGTTAGCCTGTACTTAGCTTGTAGCTGGTTAGCCTCTTCCTGACAGTGTTTTAATAAATCAGCTGTGTGTTGTTCTGATGTTTTCTGAACGTTGTGTGAATGTTTGACACTCAGAGTACACAGAGTCCTTCCAGCTGCAGCCAGCTCAGTACAAAGAGCCTCCAGCCTCTGCCCATGATGTCACATCCTGATGTCACATCCTGTTGTAACGGGGACTCCGCTGCTCTGCTGACGCCACGGGCCTGTTTGTTTTGGCAGCCGGCCCGTCCCTGCTGGAGCCAGCGGGGTGGACGGGGCCACGAGTCCTCAGACAGCTCGACACAGACAGAGTCCTGAACCGACACAACAACACAGAGAAATGTTAAACTAACGTTTGACCGGTGCTCAGATACTGCTGATCTCAGCTCAGACAGTTAGCACAGTTAGCTTAGCATTGTTCACAGATTAAACCATGAGTTTCCTGTTTTGGTAACTTTGGGAAGTTTACACTTAATTAATATAACGTTAATATAACCTATAATAAACGTATTTATGGACACTGTTGGCATTGGAGCTAATGGCTTTGTTGTCAAAGGTGGTTGCCACGGTGACAGTACATAAACATTAGCATGGACTCACACC
>OX336888.1:477500-485000 GCA_946959425.1 Argyrosomus regius
AGAAGAGAGAGGGAGAACCGAACCGACCCGACCAGAACCTGCACAACGTTTATCAAACCTTCAACTAACGTCCTCCTCTGTCCTCCTCCTTCCTCCTCTGTCTTCCTCTGTCCTCCTCCTCTGTCCTCCTCCTTCCTCCCCCATCAGAGGTCGGTGATGTCACATCCTGTCTGGACTTGTCTTCCTGCAGCAGCTCATTTGCATCTTATTTGCATGAATAAATACATTCCTAATTCCTCTCATTCTCCGCACACCTCCACCCTCCACACCTCCACACCTTTACCCTCCACCCTAATCTGAATGGCAGCCTCAGCTCATTTCCCAGAATCCTCGTGGTGCTGATCCGTGTCTTAACGAGGTCGAGGCTCGTCGTGTTCTGACAGGAAGCTCCCATGATGCTCGTCTGTTTCTCCATCCTGAAAACAAACAGGTGTCAGTCTAACACGGTGACGCTGTGACTCATTACACCGGTGTTATTAATGTCCGACACGGAGCCGTGACTCACCGCTCGTCTGTACACGCTTCGTGTGTGTGGGACTCGAACCTGTGACCTTTACTGAGAGTGATCCAACGTTTGATCAGAATAAAGAGACACTCTGTGAGGTCATCATACGCTCTGTGAGGTCATCACACGCTCTGTGAGGTCATCACACGCTCTGTGAGGTCATCACACGCTCTGTGAGGTCATCACACGCTCTGTGAGGTCATCACACGCTCTGTGAGGTCATCACACGCTCTGTGAGGTCAACACACGCTCTGTGAGGTCATCATACGCTCTGTGAGGTCATCACACGCTCTGTGAGGTCAACACACGCTCTGTGAGGTCAACACACGCTCTGTGAGGTCATCACACGCTCTGTGAGGTCATCACAGCTCTGTGAGGTCATCACACCTCTGTGAGGTCATCATACGCTCTGTGAGGTCATCACAGCTCTGTGAGGTCAACACACGCTCTGTGAGGTCATCATACGCTCTGTGAGGTCATCACACGCTCTGTGAGGTCATCACACGCTCTGTGAGGTCACACTTTCACTTTATGTCTCATCATGACCCACACGTGTGCAGGTTCACATGCTTTATCAGGACGTTTACGCTGATTTACGGGGACGTTCACACACACACATACATACTAATGTGACGATGTGAGGAACACATGTCAGAATAAAAAAAAGAGTCGACTCTGGATTCACTGGACATTTAACATACATGCTTACAGACTTCCAACATGCTTACATCATACTTTGCATACAGAGACATCATGTGTTCATCCTCAGTGACCAGAGGGGATGACCCGGCTCTCTCTGCCCAGACTGAGGCTGTTTTCTGGGGGACAGTTCATGAAGAGTCTGCTCCTGAAGATGAACCAAACTGAGTCGGTTTCACCACGTTAACAACAGATTTATGGTTGTTACCGTGACGACCTGACTGTGTGCGCAGCGTGTGTGTCGGTGTCACACGTGGTGAACAGTGGCTGCTCTTATTTTGAAACGTTTAATTGAGTTTGGAAATGAAACAAAGTCGTCGATGTTTCAGTCATCAAACCACACACTCTGATCTGAGTCCAGACAGTGAACCAGCTCACAGGTCGGCCTCTCTCTGCTTCATCCTGTCATCTCCTCCACCCTCCACCTCCACCCAGCAGCTGTCAGGGGTCCTGGGGGTCCTGAGAGGAGTCATAGAGGAGTTACTCAGTGAGTTCGACTGAACGCAGCATGACTCAGCTCAACTGATGAAAGTCTCAATAACAGTCAGGGCTTTTATTGTGGCGGGGTTAACCACAACAAGTGATTCCTGCCACGTGTGCCGACTTCCTCCAGCTATGAACCGCCAAACGACCCGAGCAGGACTGTCTGATAGGTCTGTTCTGGTTCTGAGTTTTAAGTACACGCATCAGATCCAGATCCAAGAGAACAGAGACCAGAAGACTGAGCAGTCAGAACCACACAGAACCAAACAGAACCAAACAGAACCACACAGAACCAAACAGAATCAAACAACCGCACACAGAACCACACAACACCAAACAGAACCAAACAAATCAGGTTCATCGATCAATAAACAAAAAGAGACAGATGAAAGAAAATAACTTTGATTTCCTGCATAAGCTAACATCCGCTAACAAACTGAGCTAACATGAGCTAACATGAGCTAACAGCAGCTAGCAAACTAAGCTAGCACAGTTTGTATCTGAAAGTGCTGAAGAACAAAAACTGGACATGAATTCAGTTTCTTATCAGACTGTGGTAAACACACACACACACAGACATTCACACATTTCATAGAAACAGGAAGTAGTGAAAACACGTGTTAGTTTCTTTGTCTCGCTTCACGTTTCTCACGGATGAACTGATTTCTTTTAAACTCGTCTGTTTCTCTTTCAGTTCAGTCTGAAATGTGTTACTGTAACGTTCCTGTAACGTTGTCAATATGTTGCCAAACGTTTCCTGGAAATCTAAGTCTTCATCAGCTGACTGAACACATGCTTACACGTGCAGCTAACAGTAGCATGTCAGTGTTTAGACGTGAGTGATAATTATCTGACGACCCAGGTGTTAGCAGTGTGTTAGCAGTGCGTAGCAGCGTGTTAGCAGTGCGTTGGCAGCGTGTTAGCAACAAGCTAAGCTAACCTAGCTGCTTGGCTAACTGAGCTAATGGTGCAGGTAGCAGCTGTGTTCGGCCTGTCAGAACCTGCTGAGCCCGGTTCTGGAGCCCGCTAACAGCTGATACAGTTAGCAATGAGCTACTTTAGCATGTAAACAGTGTGAGTCCTGCCTGTGATGACACTGAGTGTGTGCAGAGTACTCGAGTACTGCAGGAGGGTGTGTGTTGACGTACCGTGTGTGTCCCTGCAGGTGTGTTTCAGGTGTGTGCAGACATCAGTGTGTTGTGCAGGATGTTCTGCAGACTGACTCAGCTCTGTCCTGTTGACTCATCGCCTGGCCTGCAGGGGGAAACAGTCAGAACCAGAGGGGGAGGGGCTTGTCACGGACACTGATTGGTGTTTACAGCAGCCAATAGCGAGAGTGCATCCAGCGAACACGGCCAGACTGAACAGAACCTCTGAACCAGCACTGTCCAGTCTAACAGTGAATACAGTAACAGAACCTCTGAACCAGCAGTGTCCAGTCTAACAGTGAATACAGCAACAGAACCTCTGAACCAGCAGTGTCCAGTCTAACAGTGAATACAGCAACAGAACCTCTGAACCAGCAGTGTCCAGTCTAACAGTGAATACAGCAACAGAACCTCTGAACCAGCAGTGTCCAGTCTAACAGTGAATACAGTAACAGAACCTCTGAACCAGCAGAGTCCAGTCTAACAGTCAATACAGCAACAGAACCTCTGAACCAGCAGTGTCCAGTCTAACAGTCAATACAGCAACAGAACCTCTGAACCAGCAGTGTCCAGTCTAACAGTGAATACAGCAACAGAACCTCTGAACCAGCAGTGTCCAGTCTAACAGTGAATACAGTAACAGAACCTCTGAACCAGCAGTGTCCAGTCTAACAGTGAATACAGTAACAGAACCTCTGAACCATCAGTGTCCAGTCTAACAGTGAATACAGCAACAGAACCTCTGAACCAGCAGAGTCCAGTCTAACAGTGAATACAGCAACAGAACCTCTGAACCAGCAGTGTCCAGTCTAACAGTGAATACAGCAACAGAACCTCTGAACCAGCAGTGTCCAGTCTAACAGTGAATACAGCAACAGAACCTCTGAACCAGCAGTGTCCAGTCTAACAGTGAATACAGCAACAGAACCTCTGAACCAGCAGTGTCCAGTCTAACAGTGAATACAGCAACAGAACCTCTGAACCAGCAGAGTCCAGTCTAACAGTGAATACAGCAACAGAACCTCTGAACCAGCAGTGTCCAGTCTAACAGTCAATACAGCAACAGAACCTCTGAACCAGCAGTGTCCAGTCTAACAGTGAATACAGCAACAGAACCTCTGAACCAGCAGTGTCCAGTCTAACAGTGAATACAGCAACAGAACCTCTGAACCAGCAGTGTCCAGTCTAACAGTGAATACAGCAACAGAACCTCTGAACCAGCAGTGTCCAGTCTAACAGTGAATACAGCAACAGAACCTCTGAACCAGCAGTGTCCAGTCTAACGGTGGTTTTCTTGCCGGGTTTGAGTCAGTTCAGTTAGCTACACGGCTAACCATGTTACTGATGATGAACATGAACAGCTGACGTCTCTTCAGTGTTCAACAATAAAGTCTGAATGAATTTGAAATGTTTCAATAAAGTTTTCTTGAAGACGTTTTAATGAAGTTCAAAGAGTTTTGGATGTTTTTAAAGTTTTGTTTGTTTGAAAAATGAAACAGTGAGTCAGAGCAGACGTTAATTTACTGTGAACAAACAGTGAGTAAGAGTAAATGACACATGCACACATACACACGCACACACACACAGAGTCTGAAATGTCATCAGTGAAATAGGAAGAGAGACGACAGTGAAAGCTGTTTCTCCTTTCGACCTTTGACCTTTCTGTCCAGGACTTCCTGCTGATCCTCCCATCCGTGAGAGGAAGGAGTTGGGGGGGGGGGGGGTCACCTTTTTGTGTGTGTGTGTGTGTGTGTGTGTGTGTGTAGGTCAAAGGTCAGGAGGAGACTCTCACACCTGAGCTGAAAACTCAAAGACAACCTGACAGAGGTGTTCATGTTATTTTGTCCACCCCGTGCAGCAGGAGGATGCCTGCAGGCCACACACACACATACACACACGCTGACAGGTCATCAGTCACAGACCCCGCCTCCATGGCAGTGAAGGTGTAACTCTATTGGCTGACGAGTGCTGAGGTCACAAACTGAACGCTCCTCGTCTTTTCGGACACTCATTGGAGGACTTGAATGCCCCGCTCAGGTCCAGGTGTGTCCAGGGTCTTTGTCCTGGTCAGAACTGAGCATGCTCAGACGTGTAGACTCAGAGGACACAATAATGTTTGTCCTGGAAGCAGCGAACGCTTCCTGTCCTCCTGTAGAGGAAGCAGACGGTCTGTGGATGATGTTCAACAGGTCCTGATGCTCAGAGTTTCTGCACGCGCTCAGTGACCATGTAAGGCTGCTGTCACCGTCAACACTCTGTTCACTCTCAGCCCTGAAGACTTCTGGGAAATGAGGCCTCCTGGCATGCTGCAGGCCTCCAGGAGCTGTTAGCTTGTCTTAACTTTTTGTTAGCTTCTCTTAGCTTGTTTTAGCTCGTTGTTAGCTTAGTAGCTTAGCTTAGATCGTTCTCAGTTTGTTCTTGTCAATGATGAATCCTCCATGCATACCAAAGTTTGTCATGGAGTCCCACAAGGTTCTGTACTCGGACCACTTCTATTCAGTTTATATATGCTTCCTCTAGGGAACATTATCAGGAATCACTCCGTTAATTTTCATTGTTATGCCGACGACACCCAATTATATTTATCGATCAAGCCTGATGAAACCAATCAATTAACTAAACTCCAAGCATGCCTTAAAGATATAAAAAGTTGGATGACCTTCAATTTTCTGATGTTAAATTCAGACAAAACTGAAGTTCTTGTAATTGGACCCAAAAACATCAGAGACTCTCTCTCTAGAGACTTAGTTACCTTAGATGGGATCACCCTGGCCTCCAGCTCCACCGTAAAGAATCTTGGAGTTGTTTTTGATCAGGATTTGTCCTTTAATGTCACATAAAACACACACACATTTTGGCTTCCTAGCATTGGCTACCTGTTAAATCTAGAATAGAATTTAAAATTCTTCTCCTTACATACAAAGCTCTTCATGGTCAGGCACCATCATATCTAAAAGAGCTCATAGTACCTTACTACCCCTCTAGAACACTGCGCTCTCAGAATGCTGGGTTCCTTGTAGTTCCTATAGTTTCCAAAAGTAGATTGGGAGCCAGAGCTTTCAGCTATCAAGCTCCTCTTCTGTGGAACAAACTACCATTTTGGGTTCTGGAGGCAGACACGGTCAACACTTTTAAGAGTAAACTTAAGACTTTCCTTTTTGATAGAGCTTATAGTTAGGGCTGGCTCAGGTCATCCCTTAGTTATGCTGCTATAGGACTATACTGCCCGGGGACTCCCCCTTTCAGGGTTATGCCTAGCCAGGCATGGTATTGGTTGAAGATGCAGTCACATCTCCCTTTACTGAAAACCCTCTCTCTCTCTCTCTCTCTCTCTCTCTCTCTCTCTCCATCACCACCACCATCTGTAAACATACATGTCTGTCATACATGTACATTAATGCATCTTACTAACTAAACTTCTTCCCCGGAGTTTCTGTGCTCTCTCGTCCAGCAGGTTCTCGTGGATCGTGACTGCTGCTGTGGTCCTGCATGACGTCCACTACATATATTATTACTGTCATTAATGTTACCAGATCTCCATTACAGTTTATAGTAACTTAGTTAATGATTTGCTGCTGCTGTGCATCTGTGTCTCTCTATCTCTATCACAGGTTCCACTGCTACTGTAATCATTTTATCATTCATTGTAATCCATTGTCATTTTTCATTGTAATTATACAAAATGTTTCTGTTGACTTGTTGACTGTACACGTGACATCTATTGCACGTCTGTCCGTCCTGGGAGAGGGATCCCTCCTCTGTGGCTCTGCCTGAGGTTTCTTCCACCTTTTTTCCCTGTTAAAAGGGTTTTTTGTGGGCAAGTTTTTCCTCACTCGAACCGAGGGTCTAAGGACAGAGGGTGTCACTCCCTGTACAGATTGTAAAGCCCTCCGAGGCAAAATGTATTTTGCGACTTTGGGCTATACAAATAAAATTTGATTTGATTTGATTTGATACAGTTGTCATGAACGGGGAAATTAGCTATAGAGACCAAAACTGTTTTTTGTACCAGGCTGTAAACATGTTTATTTCTGCTGTGAAGTTGGACATTTGAACATGGGGACTTATGGAGACTGACTCACTTCTGGAGCCAGGAAGACAAGAGGAACTGCAGTTTGTGTTTCACTTCACGGACACGGAGGCAGTGACTTTATCTTAATCTGTCAGGAGAGAACAGGAAGTTGTCAGCAGCCAAAACATCGAGGACAGGAAGTCACAACGTCTCATCATGCATCACTGCTCGTGTCACAGTCAGAGCATCAGCAGATGGTCGACGAGTGAAAGGCCTCGTTAGAGAAGAGGAGGGGCTGATGGGAAATGTGGTCAAAGATGACAGATGTTTAAAACAGGCTACTTCATTAAGAACACATGATTGGATGCTAATTGAGCGTCTTCACCCCCCCAGTCCTGTCCCGTCCTGCCTCGACCCATCGTGGTCCACTGGGCCTCGCTGGACCAGCTGCTGCCCCATCTGAGACTCCCAGAGCTGCAGACAGACGCTGAAGCAGCTCAACAACAACCAGACAAGATAATTAATCAATAATTAATGTTCAGTAATGAACACACACGTGAGCTCACAGCTAGGCTAAAGCTACATGTACCATTAGCAGCTAACCGAGCTGAAAAAATAAGGCCACAGGTGAACACACTACAGTTTGTTTGTTG
>OX336888.1:492500-535000 GCA_946959425.1 Argyrosomus regius
ACGTAACGTTACTATCTGTGATGTTTCTGTATTTTATCTGGACTGTTAGCTTCATAACGTTAGCGAGCATCGAGCTAACATTATGTCTGTCAATATATGTGCCATGTTAGCACTAACGTTAGCTTGTGTGGCTAACTGCGCATACAGACTGAAACTACGACTCCCAGGGTGCATTTCACTGACAAACATCCAGACACAGAGCTCTGCTGTGTTTCCTGCAGGAGCCTGAACGCAGCAGCAGCTCTGCTCACTTTTTCCTGAGCCATGGCGTCGACCCCAGTTCACAGGAAAACTCCACCCGGCCCAGGGAGCACTTGTTTTCCCTCTCTGTGACTCACAGCTGATATTTGACTCAAATCTGTTTTTCCAGGGAATCCCCCCCCCACCCCCCACACACACACACACATCATGACTGCTGCCTTTGTTTTCACTCTGTCCATAAAAGGAAAAAATGCTTCTGTTGAGGCTGTTTCTGCTGATGACACTACACACACACACACACACACACACAGGGTGCATTTAATGACATGTTGTTTTGCAGAAAAACTGAAACTGGATATTTTAAGAACTAAAGACGATCTGTGTCAAAGTCTAAAACCTGGACGTAGTCTCCATGACGTCCCCGCAGACTGTCTAAAACCTGGACGTAGTCTCCGTGACGTCCCCGCAGACTGTCTAAAACCTGGACGTAGTCTCCGTGATGACACCCACCTGTCAATCAAAGCGTCCACGCTCTTAATTCTGCATAACTTTAAGCCTTAATATAATTTGAACACACACACACACACACACACACACACACACACACACCTCTCAGGTGGAGTCAGTCTCTCTGCAGGTGCTTCTTGTTTTTGCAGGATGAGGTCATTGCTCCAAGAATGTAGTCTGACATCATCTGAAGAGGTGAACTGTGTGATATCACACACACACACACACACACACACACACACACACACAGCAGTCAGCTGATGTGTTTCGGGAAGTGTTGAAGGATCTGTGGGAAATACAGTGAGAGAGCGAGAGAGAGCGAGCGAGGCTGATCTCATGTGAGCTGATGACATCACCCCCCCCCCCCCCATGCAGGCACGGGATTGGATGAGTCAAACAGTGAGCTGGGCTCAGCTGACCAATCAGAGGAGGAGGCCGAGAATGGAGTGAGAGGGTGGGCGAGCGAGGCAGAGAGAGAGAGAGAGAGTGATCACATGACGCACTGAAAACAGTAAACAAGAAAACTGAGTCATCAATTCTGTGATGTCATCATCAGCATATGATGTCATCATTTGTTGATACTAACAACAATTTAAAAAACAACCTGATGACATCACACGTGAACACGTAAACACATTAGAGTGACTGGAACAGAAACAACATGACATAAATATGATGTCGCGAACATGATCAGGAAGTGCTCCTGCTGACTCAGCTGTTCAGGTGAGCTCTCACCTGTTGGCGGTCCAGCTGTGGGAACCTTTGATGTGTTCTGGGAACTTAAAGCTGCTGATGAAGACGGAGCGACCACAAACAGAGTCAGTGTTTACCAAACGACACCCGACCGAGTCACGGCAGCTGGTTCCCATGGAAACACACCGAGAAGAAGAAGAAGAAGAAGAAGAAGAAGAAGAAGAAGGCTGGCACCACGCCGAACTGAGCTAACAGCAGCTAACAAACTGAGCTAACATGAGCTAACATGAGCTAACAGCAGCTAACAAACTGAGCTAACAGCAGCTAACAAACTGAGCTAACATGAGCTAACATGAGCTAACAGCAGCTAACAAACTGAGCTAACAGAAGCTAACGAACTGAGCTAACATGAGCTAACATGAGCTAACAGCAGCTAACAGCAGCTAACAAACTGAGCTAACATGAGCTAACAGCAGCTACAGTTTACTGATACTTTGATCATGTGATCTTGTTTTAATACTCTAAATCAAAGTAATGTAGTAAAAATATGAAGTAATATAAAGCAAAAATACTCGAAATACTCTGTAAAGTACTTAGTTACTTTCCAGCACAGCTGATGGTGTCGTGTTGCTGCTGTGACACAATAATCAATGCTAATGGATGCTAACGTGCTAACCTCAACACTCAGCACAGCATTGATTGATCACGACATCATCATGACATCATCAAACAGCTGTTGGACCGCCCGGTGCTTGGACTGTTTCCTGGTTCTGGTTCAGACGGACTCAGACGGTGAATGTGGGTTTTTATTAGAGGCAGACGGCTGGGTTCTGCTGCGGTCCACAGCTTTGCATTTCTGGCCGCCAGCGAACCGGACTGAGCCAGGACACACACACACACACACACACACACACACACACACACACACACTCACACACTGTGGTGAGCTGAGCTGAGGATGAGACAGGGAGGAGGAGGAAACCCGGTCTGGACTTGTGACCCTCTGACTGCCTGAGAAAGTTCTGCTGGAACTGAACCTCCAGAACCTGACACACATGTTCTGACCCTGAGACCAGGTCCACACCTTCACGCCTGCATGCTGACACGCTAAGCTACACATGCTAACACGCTAAGCTTTAGCTCACAGAGCTTACTGATAATAATCATCAATAATCAGAACCAGAACCAGAACCATACATCAGTCTGTTGGACTGACTCTGTCTGTCTCATCCTTCTTTCTCACACTCCCCCTCTCTCCTCCTCCCTCCCCCGCTGTCATGTGATACTGGGCACACAGCCGGCTCCCACACACACACACACACACGCACACACACACACACACACTGCAGTACTGCAGTATCTGTAGTATCTGCAGTATTTGTACACTCATTAATAATAAAGTTTCTAAATGAAGTGAATGAAAATATATTGATATTAGAAATATATAAACATATGTAAATATATTTCAGTCTCTGTACTAAACAAAGTGTTGAATCATGACAAAGCACAGAGCAGTAATGTATTGCAACACAAAGTAATCTGAGTACTTTTGGTAAATATTACAGCTTCTACAACAAACTTTATTTTGAAAGTCTCAGTGCTTTGAGCGCGTGTGAATCTTTTATTTTGAAATCTGGTAAATATGATGATTAACTGCAGAGAGAGAGAGCGAGAGAGAGAGAGAGTGTGTGTGTGTGTGTGTGTGTGTTACTGGTCTTAGCTGCAGGACGTAGAGTCCAGATGTCCTCAAACTATCAAACAAACTGTCTGATTCACTTATACAGGAAACAAGTTCACACATGCTACAGTACAGGTACTGACCCAACACAGACCGGACCCTGTGATGGACAGACTGATCAGCAGTGAAGCGCTAACTGTGGTTAGATCGGAGCAAATCAAAGTTTGATGGACAATCAAAGTTATTTCAATCAAATATTTGTAGAGGTGTAGATGGTGTAGTTGTAGGTGTTGATGGTGTAGATGGAGGTGTACATGGTGTAGATGGAGGTGTAGATGGTGTAGTTGTAGGTGTTGATGGTGTAGATGGATGTGTAGATGGTGTAGATGGAGGTGTAAATGGTATAGATGGAGATGTAGATGGTGTAGATGGAGGTGTACATGGTGTAGATGGTGTAGTTGCAGGTGTAGATGGTGTAGATGGAGGTGTAAATGGTGTAGATGGTGTAGTTGCAGGTGTAGATGGAGATGTAGATGGTGTAGATGGAGGTGTACATGGTGTAGATGGAGGTTTAGATGGTGTAGATGGAGGTGTAGATGGTGTAGATGGAGGTGTACATGGTGTAGATGGAGGTGTAGATGGAGGTGTAGATGGTGTAGTTGCAGGTGTAGATGGTGTAGTTGCAGGTGTAGATGGTGTAGATGGTGTAGTTGCAGGTGTAGATGGTGTAGATGGAGGTGTACATGGTGTAGTTGCAGGTGTAGATGGTGTAGATGGAGGTGTAGATGGTGTAGTTGCAGGTGTAGATGGTGTAGATGGAGGTGTACATGGTGTAGTTGCAGGTGTAGATGGAGGTGTAGATGGTGTAGATGGTGTAGATGGAGGTGTACATGGAGGTGTACATGGTGTACATGGTGTAGTTGCAGGTGTAGATGGTGTAGTTGCAGGTGTAGATGGTATAGATGGAGGTGTACATGGTGTAGATGGAGGTGTAGATGGTGTAGATGTGTAGATGGAGGTGTAGATGGAGATGTACATGGTGTAGATGGTGTAGTTGCAGGTGTAGATGGTGTAGATGGAGGTGTACATGGTGTAGATGGAGGTGTAGATGGTGTAGTTGCAGGTGTAGATGGTGTAGTTGCAGGTGTACATGGTGTAGATGGAGGTGTAGATGGTGTAGATGGTGTAGATGGAGGTGTAGATGGTGTAGATGGTGTAGATGGAGGTGTAGATGGTGTAGTTGCAGGTGTATATGGTGTAGATGGAGGTGTACATGGTGTAGATGGAGGTGTACATGGTGTAGATGGTGTAGTTGCAGGTGTACATGGTGTAGATGGAGGTGTAGATGGTGTAGTTGCAGGTGTACATGGTGTAGATGGTGTAGTTGCAGGTGTAGATGGTGTAGATGGAGGTGTACATGGTGTAGATGGAGGTGTAGATGGTGTAGATGGAGGTGTACATGGTGTAGATGGTGTAGTTGGAGGTGTAGATGGAGGTGTACATGGTGTACATGGTGTAGTTGCAGGTGTAGATGGTGTAGTTGCAGGTGTAGATGGTATAGATGGAGGTGTACATGGTGTAGATGGAGGTGTAGATGGTGTAGATGTGTAGATGGAGGTGTAGATGGAGATGTACATGGTGTAGATGGTGTAGTTGCAGGTGTAGATGGTGTAGATGGAGGTGTACATGGTGTAGATGGAGGTGTAGATGGTGTAGTTGCAGGTGTAGATGGTGTAGTTGCAGGTGTACATGGTGTAGATGGAGGTGTAGATGGTGTCGATGGTGTAGATGGAGGTGTAGATGGTGTAGATGGTGTAGATGGAGGTGTAGATGGTGTAGTTGCAGGTGTATATGGTGTAGATGGAGGTGTACATGGTGTAGATGGTGTAGTTGCAGGTGTACATGGTGTAGATGGAGGTGTAGATGGTGTAGTTGCAGGTGTACATGGTGTAGATGGTGTAGTTGCAGGTGTAGATGGTGTAGATGGAGGTGTACATGGTGTAGATGGAGGTGTAGATGGTGTAGATGGTGTAGATGGTGTAGTTGCAGGTGTAGATGGTGTAGATGGAGGTGTACATGGTGTAGATGGTGTAGTTGCAGGTGTACATGGTGTAGATGGAGGTGTACATGGTGTAGATGGAGGTGTAGATGGTGTAGATGGAGGTGTAGATGGTGTAGATGGTGTAGATGGTGTAGTTTCTGTACTTTTAACTGATCTGAGATCTGCAGGACGAGCTGATGATCAGGATGAACCTGCTGGATGGAGACAGAGGGATGGATGAAAGGAGAGGAGGGTGGAGGAGGGTGGAGGCATCTGCTTCAGGCTGCAACAGTAACCGGAGGTCTTTAAAGACCCTCAGACAGGATGTGAGATGTGAATCAGATCTGTTTGTTTACGTGTTGTTATGGACACGTAATGAATCGTTCATGTCATATTTCTTAAAGGGACAGTGCAGGAACGTTCTGTCAACGCTACAGAAACATTAGGTTCAGTATGATGAGGTTGTCTGAACGTTGTCTGAATGTTGGTTATTAGTTTGATTAATGTATTGATCACTGACGGTGTCTGATCAGGTTCATTATCAGCTGATCCTCGTGTGTGTGTGTGTGTGTGTGTGTTTTAGCATGTTGACTGTATGACTCACTGGAAGAACAAACGTTACGTTAACGTCACATTAACGTTTTCCACATCTGTCAGCAGCTGCAGAGCAAACAGTGAGTGTGAACACGGAGCGCCTCCGTCTGCTGCAACATGCAAATCTACCTGTCTGCGACACCTGGGGGGGGGGATTTGCATACAGGTATGCACACACACACACACACACACACACACGCATACCTTGTGAAAGGGGGACTGTCAGAGAACACCTGGTAAGTGGTGACTGGTGTTTCTGGTCATTTTAAAAAAACAAACTAAAATGCTACGCTTAGTTTTAAGGTCTTTTATTTAATATTACTTCAAATGTGCATTTTTATTTTTCTTTAAAGAAGCTAAGAGGGGACTTGTCTACCTATCAAAGAGTGGACCTCCATAGACTACAGTGTGACTGCCTGTATCCATTCTGTCACTTCATGAGTTTTTGGTTTACTGCAAACACTTTCTCTGTTTCTTTCAAAATGGACATTTTAACTTTAATGTTTTCAATATTTAAACATTTTTCTGCAATACAAATATTACAAAAAATAATCATGGCCAAGAAAAGATAAAGTTTTACCTGCATAACCTGGCTGCATGCACTGATATCAAGGACTGCAGAATTAGCTATCAAATTGACTTTATCTAGGCTTTAGATATATAAACTGTTTTATTACATTAGTGCACTACTTTTAATTTCCTCTTCAGAGAATTCATATTTTTCTGTGTTCATCTTGGTCATTTTTCAGACCTGTGTGGATGATGAAATATGCGTTTTAAAGAGAGGTTCCTTCATCCCGGATTGCATCTTATATCTTTAATAGAAACAAAAACTATTATATTTTATATTTTTACATGAATCACAGATCCCATAATTGTTGTCAAAAGTGTTTCCTCAACGTGTACAGATTAAGATAGACACTGGCAGTCTAATGATGGAGTTATTTGCAAATGTACCAGCAAATTTGTTTTTGAGAACAAAGTTCAAAACAACATAACAAAAGAATTCTCTAGTCTCTGGTATTATGTTTTTTTGTATCATAAAGGCTGAACTTTAGTTGAAGTGGTCCACTGTTGGCTCGTACACAATGACACATAAGTTCACTCTTGGATAGGATGGGCCGACATTCAAACTCCAATATGTATAAAAATAAGAAATAAGCTAAATTAATAATATTCATTCAAAAAATAATCATCTCAACTAAATTATTGAATATTTTTATTATGTTTTTGTAACAAAATATAATGGCTCAACTTTGGGGGATGTGGCTTAACCATTTTGAAGCTTGATACTGAATTTATAATAAGTATCAAGTAACAAATGAACAAATAGTGACAAATATTCTGCATGGTCATCCAAGTACTGTTTAAACAGGGCCTCTCCTTCTGAGCTAATGATGTGTCTTCCAACATACTGCAAGAATTCTCCTAGCTCAGTGTTTTTGGTGGCAAGCCCTTCATAACCTGATAAATACTCATAGATAAAATATATTTATTTATACATTATGTTAAAAAATAAAAATAAGATTGGACCGTTGTGGACAGAGAATTAAAAT
This sequence comes from Argyrosomus regius, assembly GCA_946959425.1. Lineage (NCBI taxonomy): Eukaryota > Metazoa > Chordata > Actinopteri > Sciaenidae > Argyrosomus > Argyrosomus regius. Next base: position 499,771 of record OX336888.1, read on the forward strand.
GTAATCTAAGCTGTAAAGTTAGGGATGTAAGGGAATGTCAGCTAGCCATGTATGGTCATGCAAACTCGAGTACACCACAAGCATCTTTTTGTCCAAATAGTAATCTTAAAAGATTTGATTTGTGTTCATTTGCAGACAGCTATGGTCAAGAGACTTAGACAGCGAATGAGAGAGAGGGAGCACCAACAGAGGGAAAGTCAGTGAATCAGAGAAATAAAAAGTTATTCACCATTTTTTAATTCAGTTCATCATACATAAACACAGCCACACATGGCCTAAGTGTGGATTAATGTAGGCAAAGAGAAGAACTAATCATGACTAATCATCTTTTTTTGTCATCTTAGTTCTGCATTATTTGTGCTGTTTTCTCTTTGTGGTTATAAGAACATGTGTTATGAATATTGCCATCCAACACAGAGTTAGGCTGTATACAAAACACTTGAGAAATGTAAATTAGAAAATAATAGAAAACTAAACTGGTTAAGCATCGTTCTCTACCATTAAACAGCGGACCTGTGTCATTCTGTACAGTCCAAGTGTGGACCAGCCTTTCTGTTTTATAGCACAAAGTTCAGAACAGAAATCCACATATAAAGCCTTATTCATAGATCTGGATTCTGTTATGTTGGATCCTATTTTTAAGTGATGGGTTGTACCTTAAAACAAAAACGAGGTCTATTGAGTTGCATGCATAGTGTGATTTTTAGTGACTGAGCAAATCTAAAGTAAAGAAAGGCCATAGAAAAGGTCTTGCTGACCATCCTATACCTAATTTCATACTGATTAATTATTATTATTATTATTTTTAGATTGTATAGTCCTTATTACTCCCATGCCTTCTGACCAGTTTATTTTTTTATTTTATCCTGTTTGTTTTTTTGTTTTTGTTTTTTCTTATTTGATTATAAAATACTAATTTCTCTCCTGCATTCTGGGTTGCCCTTTATTTTAATACAGTGTCACTTGAAACCAACTAAAGCTGAGCCTTTATGTTTTGTTACAAAAACATAACAAATCATGTTTCAAGACACTGGTCTCTTCACTCAGTGGCCTGTTTAATGGCCCATCTACAGTCTGAAAGGCTGCCTGGGACTTCAAGCCATTCACACAATGAGGAGTGTGAAAAGCGACGTGTGTGTGATGGATCGTTGAAATTCATTGTTCAACCAGTAGAGGCACTCATGAGAAGGTACTTAAACACTCACACACCAAGTGTGGACCACAAGAGTGGACATCTTGGCAAAAAATTAATAAACCTTACCAGAGCATGTTAGACGTGATTTTAGGCTGACTTAAGGCATGACCTAAAAAATGTCCTCTGTTGGTGAATGTGTAACGACGCCCAAGCCCACACTTAGTAAGGTTGGTAAGTGCACACACACACACACACACACACACACAGTGAGTCCAAACCGGTTCAGCTGGTTTGTTATCTTCATGTCAAACTCTCGGTGCATCATGGGTATTCTTACTGTCGTCGTTTCATTGTTTTTAAGTCAGCTGATGACATCACAGCAGCAGCACTCCTGATTGGCCAATGACTGCAGCTGCTGTTTGTTTCCCAGGCCGCTCAGCACGCCACACACACTGCATCATGGGAACTGAGCGTGTGGTGTGGTGGAGCTGAGGCGGAGCGGTGTGGTGGAGGTCAGGCTGTGGTCAGCTGGGACTGCTGGGTGAAGAGTCACTTCCTCTCATCACTCGCCTTCATTCACGCCTTCATCACCTCCAGAATCCATTACTGCAACAGCATCCTCTACGGGACACCACCCAAAACTCTAAACAAACTACAGTACATCCAAAACTCTGCTGCACATCCTACACCCGTGACCACATCACCCCAGTCCTCCAGAACCTCGACTGGCTCCTGGTCCCACAATACATTCAGTTCACAGCCCTCCATAACCAGGCCTCCTTCCTACCTCACTGACCTGCTCCATCACCACAATCCATCCTGCAGCCTCCATTTATCTGCTAACCTCCTGACTCCACCACCCAGGACCAAGCACCGAACCTGGGGTGACAGTCTCTGTAGCTGCCCTCCTCTCTCTGGAACTCTCTCCACAAACACATCTGTGACTGCACCGACCTTCAACACTCAAACCTCTGACAAAAAAACAAACAAAAACAAACTCACCTTTTAAAACTGATTTTAATGCTCCTCCACCTCCTCCATCACCGCCACCTCCTCCATCACCTCCTCATCACTGACTTTACATTCGTTTTTTTTATTGTTTCTTTGTAACAAGATAAATCAAAAATCAAACAAATTAAATCATCTGTGTGTGTGTGTGTGTGTGTGTGTGTGTGTGTGTGTGTGAGAGCATCGCTGTAACTGGAAGTCACATGACTCTGAAAAGAAATCCCCACTTCCTCCTTCTCTGTCCTTATATGGTCACATCTCAACAGACTGACAGAGCCCCGCCTCCTGCAGGAATCGTGCCCCCCCCCCCGTGCAGATGCTGCAGATGATGTCATCAGCAGCATCAACAGTGTGTGTGTTTAGCATGTTTAGCATGTTTAGCATGTTTAGCATGTTTAGCGTGTTCACAGTGATCAAAGCTTCAGCTGATCCTCGTCTCTGTTTTCTTCTTCCGTGGTGGTCGGTAACGGCGCCCACAGACCCTCCATCCTCTCACACACATCCTCCATCACACAAATGTGTCACTTCCTGTCTGCACGCTGCTCCGACTAAATGTTTCACACACTCAGCCTGTGTGTGTGTGTGTGTGATACTCATAGAGCAGGCAGGAAGATGCTTGTTGCCGTGGTAACAGTGTGGGACGAAGTAGCAGCGGATGTAGTTGCTAACATTTGTTATTATACAAGCATGCTAACATTAGCATTTTAGCTTGTGACATGCTAATGTTTAGCTCTATCCTCCTCCTTGCTAACACCATCAGTAGTAAAACTACAAAGTCCAGAAGATGGACTACAAAACGCTCATCTGAGATACTTCCTAGATACTCCCCGTGCGCTCTGACCGTGTTGTTTCATGCAGGAAATATAAACGTGGACAACCCGGTGAAAAATGTGACTTCATCATCAACGTCAGAGTTCAAATAATAAATGAATATTGTCCACCTGTCACAGAAGTCAGATGAAGTGTTTGTTAGCTGGTATGGTCGCTCACCCTCCTGTCCACTCATATAGAAACATGTTAGCAAGTTATGGCAAAGATATATGATTAATCAGCAACGGTGACTTCATGATGATCTGCAGGACGCTGGATGTCACAGTTACAAACAGTTTGTACTCTGTGTGTGAACGCAGCTCCACAGTCAACAACAGAACACACTTCATGATCAAAGTTTGACATCACGTCAACACGTATGTTCATATTCACACGCTCTCTGCTGCAGGCTGCATCACACTGTTTAAACACACTGATGGTTTTAATGACTGAACGCTGCGTCCATTTTAAGGAACTGCGGGAGGCTGCACCTCCTTTCCTTTCCTAAAGGATGCTCCGTGTATCCTATGCTAAAGGACAACAAAGGAAGCATTGAAGCTCCTTTCCTTCACAGTTGGAGGATTCAAACAGCTCTTATCATGGCGGACACGTTAACACTTCAGTGAGGAAGGTTCCTCAGCAAAATAAACTATTCGACCGCACCGCAGGTTCTGTGGTTCTGGCTCCGCCCGCTGATGGACAGCTGACGTCAGACTCTGAGGTCACGGTGCAGGAAAGGTCACAGTGCAGGACGTTAAAGCTGACCTTTGACCTGCTGTGTCTGGCTGTGAAGTGAGACGTTCTCACAGTCCGACGTGTCGAACATTCACACCTGCTGACAGACGACAACACGCAGGGGGGTCCAACAGAGCCGAGCCAGCAGCTGCACACAGAGTCCTGGTCCGGTCTGAGACCACAGAGTCCTGGTCCGGTCTGAGAGCAGAGTGGACCGGGTCAGAGCTGCAGAGGTTCAGACGTCAGCAGAGTCCAGTTGGATGTCACGTTTCTGTTTTTAAACTCTGAAGTGAAGACTTCTGGGAAACGTTGGCTGAACGTTTGTTGTGGTTCTTCAGCTCGCCGCCCGCCTCGCGTCCACATCAGTGGTAAAGTTCTGGAACAGAGGTGCATTGTGGGAGGGCTGGGATTCCCAGAAGACCCGTTTGGTCACATGTGTGTGTGTGTGTGTGTGTGTCAGACGCTGCAGCTGCTCGTCTGATCTGAGGTCAGCGTGTTCTCATCTCCTTCTTCTTTAAATCTGAAGCTTTCACGCTGACACACAAACACACACACACATCTGCATGTCATGTGACACACACCACAGAGGAAGAAGAGCAGTGAGAGGTTCGGTCACATGATCGCTTCAGCCGGCGTGTCGATTCAAACGCCTGAAGAGGTCAGACTGTGTGTGTTTGTGTGTGCGTGTGTGTCATTAAACGAGGTGACAAACGTAAACGAGGCCGTGTGACCTCTGACCCCCCCCCCCGACAAGCAGCAGTGGCGTTCTCACGCGTCGTCCTGCAGCTTCACGCAGGTCGAGTCACGTGACCCGGAGTTAGCGTAGCATGATGTGTGTGACATGTTAGCTCGTGATGCTAACAAACAAACGTCACCTGTCAGAGGTGTGACGCTGCGTTCAGGTGAACTCGGACATTTGATGGACGACGTGTTCGTGCAGCGCGGGAACTCTCAGTGATTGGACCCTGACCTGTGGAGGACCCGCCCCCTCTGCTTCTGATTGGTCGACGACAGAAAAAGTTTGATTGGATTTTTTTGAAGTCCTGACTGCAACATTTTGTTCATAAAGTCAATCTTTTCTTCAACGAAGGCTCCAGAGCGCGTCAGCTGATCGCAGCAGTCAATAAAATAACATCAAAATCACATGACTCTCAGTATCCAATCAAATGATGTGGGCCGAGTTTTCTAAACCTGCTATCACAGCATGTATCACGCATGTATCACGCATGTATCACAGCATGTATCACAGCATGTATCACGCATGTATCACGCATGTATCACGCATGTATCACAGCATGTATCACGCATGTATCACGCATGTATCACAGCATGTATCACAGCATGTATCACGCATGTATCACGCATGTATCACGCATGTATCACGCATGTATCACAGCATGTATCACAGCATGTATCACGCATGTATCACAGCATGTATCACGCATGTATCACAGCATGTATCACAGCATGTATCACAGCATGTATCACAGCATGTATCACGATGTATCACAGCATGTATCACGCATGTATCACGCATGTATCACAGCATGTATCACAGCATGTATCACAGCATGTATCACGCATGTATCACAGCATGTATCACAGCATGTATCACGCATGTATCACGCATGTATCACGCATGTATCACAGCATGTATCACAGCATGTATCACATGTATCAATGTATCACAGCATGTATCACAGCATGTATCACGCATGTATCACAGCATGTATCACAGCATGTATCACCATGCATCACGTATCACAGCATGTATCACAGCATGTATCACAGCATGTATCACGCATGTATCACAGCATGTATCACGCATGTATCACATGTATCACGCATGTATCACGCATGTATCACAGCATGTATCACAGCATGTATCACAGCATGTATCACAGCATGTATCACGCATGTATCACAGCATGTATCACGCATGTATCACGCATGTATCACAGCATGTATCATGTATCACGCATGTATCACAGCATGTATCACATGTATCACAGCATGTATCAAGTATCACGCATGTATCACAGCATGTATCACGCATGTATCACAGCATGTATCACAGCATGTATCACACATGTATCACAGCATGTATCACGCATGTATCACAGCATGTATCACAGCATGTATCACAGCATGTATCACAGCATGTATCACGCATGTATCACAGCATGTATCATGCATGTATCACGCATGTATCACAGCATGTATCACGCATGTATCACAGCATGTATCACAGCATGTATCACAGCATGTATCACACATGTATCACGCATGTGCTCAGCCCGCCCTGACCTCGTTCAACTTTATCTCAACTCTGACCATCTCGCCCGGGCGGAGACTCTGGGCTGTAAATTTCCCCGCACGATGAAGCTCCACCGTCACGCTGCACTCTCTGTTCAGAGTACTTCCATGATTACATGCTTTCACACTGGACTCAGTGTATTACTTATATCTCCATTACAAACCCATGATGCACTGCTCAGAGGACAAATATCACAAACTACAATACTACACACAGAATCAACAACACAAACCTGTACAACATTACACTACAGGATCTTTAAGTGTGAGTGCAGTACAGTATCTGCAGTACATGCAGTATCTGTAGTAGTAGTAGTATCTGTAGTATCAGCAGCAGGTGTGTGACAGACTGAAGAAACATAAAAGGTGTGAAAACTGACAGCTGAAACTTCACACCTCTGTGTGTGTGTGTGTGTGTGTGTGTGTGCATGTGTGTGTGCATGTGTGTGTGTGTGTGTGTGTGTGTGTGTGTGTGTGTGTGCATGTGTGTGTGCATGTGTGTGTGTGTGTGTGTGTGTCTTGTTCCCACACTCTGTCTCCAGCCGTGACCTCCTGCAGAGCCCTGACCTCCTCTCATCATCATCATCATCAGTCCTCCTCCTCCAAACACACTTTTCTGTCTATGTCTAGACAAACACTGGAGGAGGAGGAGCAGGAGGAGCAGGAGGAGCAGGAGGAGGAGGAGGAGGAGCAGGAGGAGGAGGAGCAGGGGGAGCAGGACGAGCAGGAGCAGGAGGAGTAGGAGGAGCAGGACGAGCAGGAGCAGGACGAGCAGGAGGAGCAGGACGAGCAGGAGCAGGACGAGCAGGAGGAGCAGGACGAGCAGGAGCAGGACGAGCAGGAGCAGGACGAGCAGGAGCAGGAGGAGTAGGAGGAGCAGGACGAGCAGGAGCAGGAGGAGTAGGAGGAGCAGGACGAGCAGGAGCAGGAGCAGGACGAGCAGGAGGAGCAGGACGAGCAGGAGCAGGACGAGCAGGAGGAGCAGGACGAGCAGGAGCAGGACGAGCAGGAGCAGGAGCAGGACGAGCAGGAGGAGCAGGAGCAGGAGGAGCAGGAGCAGGACGAGCAGGAGCAGGAGGAGCAGCAGAGTGTTTTTCTGATGAAATTCAGAGGAAAGTCAGACTCCCCTCGGGTCTGTTGGCTTCAGTGTTTCCTCACTGTCACAAAGTTTCCCTCCCTGTTTCCCGCTAACTGAACAGGAAAACCTCCTCCTGCTAGAAGAGGAGGAGGAGGAGGAGGAGGAAACATAGAAACACAGAAATTGGAACATAGAAACACGCTGACCCTGTTGATGACCTGAGTATTGTTGATTGTTGCTATACATGCTGTCATTGTTGGCCGAGCCCTCACTGAGCGCGCTCAGTCCGCCTGTTTACAGAAAGACTACAAAAGAAGAAGAAGAGGGAGGAGGAGGAGGAGGAGGAGGTGAACGCCCGGACACATTCCTGACATTCCTCTGCCTCCATCCAGGAAACTGGAACGTTATCTGGACGTTATGAAAGGTTTCATGTCAGACTCCTCCCCCTCAGGTGTGTTCCTGAAACACCTGTGATTGTTGCATTATCAGAACAGGATGTTCAGGTCGAGGTCACAGGAAAAGGAAGCAGGAAAATACTACAAAATAAAAGTATCATATGACACCATCAGAGAAGAGCAGTGCTTCCTGATTCCTGTAAGAAGAACTTTATTCAGTGAACAGGGTCACATGTTATACACAACATGTATCGGCTCTGTGGCTCGGAGGTAGAGCGGGTCGTCCACTAATCAGAAGATCAGCTTTGTTCGATCCCCTCCAGTCTGCATGTCGAAGTGTCCTTGAAGATACTGAACCCCAAACTGCTCCCGAAGGCTGAACCATCGGTGTGTGAATGCGTGTGAATGAGATATGTAGTGTAAAAGAGCTTTGAGTGGTCGGAAGACTAGAAAGGCGCTATATAAGTACAGTCCATTTACCATATGTGCTGCTAACCGCTAATTAGCTGCTGCTAACTGAATCTGCTGTTAGCAGGCAACAGAACCGGGCTCAGCAGCTGGACCGGACCAGGTTGCACAGCCTCTGAGACCAACAGGGAATAACATTACAGTACCGAGGTGATTTACAGACTTTATGATGGAAACATTGATCAGTAGTGAAGTGCTAACTGTGGTTAGCTCGGACAGCCGTGTAGCTAACTGAACTGACTCAGCCCGGGATGCCAGGAGCCAAATCAGAGGTTCTGTTGCTGTATTCACTGTTAGACTGGTCACTGCTGGTTCAGAGGTTCTGTTCAGTCTGGCCGTGTTCACTAGAAGGTAGACGCTGATGCTAGCTCATAGTGCTAGCTGCATAGCGGTGGAGGTGTAACGCTCACTCCCTATTGGCTGCTGTCCTCTGAGCATTTCCTCTTGATGAAAACACGTCTTTTATTTTTATAGAAAGAAACTTCTTTTACTTTGTAACGTGCTCTCACTTCCTGTTTCCTGTCAGAAGTTATTTCAGGCTGCATTCCAATCCGATGACCTGTCTGCTGGCTGCAGATCTGCTCAGGTGACGGACGGCGTGTGCTGAACTCTGAGCCAGAACCAGAAGCAGGAAATGTGCAGGAAACCACAGAGACACGAGTCTGTCCTGACCCGATTACACAGAGTCCCAGCACAGACCGGCCCGACCTGGATCAGCTCAGATCACGTTCTGCTGTGAAAACACACGTTTGTTTTGTCTCTGAGGTCATCAGAGGAAACATCACGCAGACATCATGTCATCACCTCTGCAGGCGGCGGGACAAATGCTCGCTGCTTCCCGCTCCCGGGCCCCCCACATCAGGTTCTTTTGTCTCCTGCACTTCGGACCGGGCCTTTCCTCCAACACAGAATTCAAACAATGCCGAGAATGTCCACCATGACAGAAGAGTTCCAGTAAAGACAGCAGCTCTGTGTCCTTACAAGGACACGCAGAGGACGGACTAACAGCAGGCTGCACATCTGGACCAGAACACCAGAACTGCACCAGAACACCAGAACTGCACCAGAATAGCTCAATGAAAAACACTTCATGTAAACTTGATGTTTGATGTTTTTGGACGTGTTTCTCGGTGCTGACAGAACTTCTCGGTCTCGTGAGTCCATAAGTGGAGCAGGTCGGTCACGTTCATGAACTCATCAGAGTTCAGGAACACAAACCGGTTCCTCCGGTCCGAGTTCAGTTTGTTCTGTTTCATACTTCACATTCCTCCTTCATGTTCTCACGTGTTAAAAAAACATCCTGATGAAACATGAGAGACTTTATGATCTTTACGAGAAACTGGACCTGATTGGCACTGATTGGACGTTTGTCCTCGCTGGCAGACGCTCTGCAGCTCACGCCTCGTTGTCACGTTTATGATTAAAGCTCATAATTAACAGGTGAGGCAGGTAAACATGAATCCTGTTTTCAGGCGGCGGGAACATGACGATCCAGGTCGTGTTCTGACCTACATCCATGTTCCAAACACACAACGCTCACCTGACTTCCTCAAACACGCCTGAAACACGCCTGAGGTCGACCTCGAGCATGACCTCGACAGGATCCTTTGTTTTTTATTTCTTTGTGCCAAAATGTGAACGTGAATAAAACGTGAATAAAACGCGAATAAAACGCGAATAAAATGTGAATATTAATAAAATGTGAGTAGACTTTCTTCATCTGGACGCCTCGTCCTTCCGTTTTGGACTTTTGGTTTTTGGTTTCAGACAAACGTCAGCTCGTGTCACTTTGCTCATGTCAGGACGTCACAGAGTTCGAGTGACAGCTTCTCTGTTGGGAGTCACATGACCTTCATTTTCCCACAGAGATGGCGGGTGGTGGGCATCAGGCGGGCCGTTTCCCCTCTGAAGTTTCTCCGTGCTCAGATCCTCCTGCTGAGGTTTCTGGTTTGAACCGCAGCCTCACAGAGGAGAGAAGTTTACACTGCACCGGCCTCCATCGTCTGTCTGCATGTAAATGTTTCTCAGAGAAATCGATGAGTCATTACGACGAGTTATTTTTGGTTCAGAAGAAACTGCAGAGTCAGCTGGTTGAAGAGAAGAGCTGCAGATGAAAGCAGCCTTCACAAAGATCTTCACATCTTCAGTCTGGTGAACGTGAACGTGGAAACTTTGAAACTATGTTTCTCTTCAGTCGATGGAGTTTGTTTGTTGATGTGCAGTACCACAAGGGTCTGCACTGGGTCCTTTATTATTCACTCTACATAAATTATATCATCTCCAGCAGACTTAATGTTCACTTTTATGCAGACAACAGTCTTTTGTGCATGTGGCTCCTACTTAGGTCAAAGATTAGATTACAACATAAAACTTCTCCTGAGACTGTCTAAGACCTGAAAGCACTTCAAGCTGCTGCTTTACGAAAGTATCATGAATAAATAAGTTTTCTTTATTCTTTGAAGGTTTTCACTCGTTTCTTGAAGATGTTTCCAGGTCGGCCTCATTGAACATCATTAACCTGCTGAGTTATATTTGATGTTCTTCACTCAGCTCCTGTCATGTCTCAGGAGTTTACAGCATCGGTAACAGTCAGTGTCAGTGCAGTGTGTGCGGGATGTGCCCAGAAACGTATCCAGTGTCTATGTTTGTGGTTCTGTTGTGGGTTCCTGGAAAAAAGTTCTTGTGGCTTCAGGGAAAAAAAGTTTGTGGTGAAATTCATGAGAGACTCAGAGTGAACCTCGGACTCTGACCTCAGATCAGATCAGAGTGAGAACATGAAGCAGGGTGGAGTTCACTTTTCTCTGTAAAATTAGAAAGCTGCTGCTGGGAAACGATCTGTCTTCTTTTCTCTTCATGCTACTCCCATGAGCTTCACTTTCTCTTTCACCTCCTCCCTCCTCCCTCTTTCCTCACCCCTCCTCACTCCCTCCCCGAGGAATGTGCTGAGGTGATACCAGGCAACCCTCCAGCTCGGCTCAACAGGAACAACAGAAACAACAACATGACCTCAATCCATCCGTCAGCTGCAGGAAACAGAACCACTGCTGCTGCTGATGAAGATGAAGAAAATGAAGAAGATGATGATGATGATGATGATGATGAAGATGATGATTGCACAAGAAGAACATGCTGTGATTTCCTCTGTGCTGAGAGGAAGTGTGTTTACCTGTGAGTGACTGTGCACAGAGAAAGCTGGACTCTGATCTGATCTGAGGTCAGAGTTGAACGATCACTGACGGGAAATCAGAGCAGAGCAACAACAACATGATGGCAAAGTACACACAAAGTACACAAAGTTTGAAAGGAGAGACCTGAGGTAATTAAAGTCACAGAGGTTCATCCTCTGAGGAAGAAGAACGAGATTGCTGCAAAATTGTCAAGTCATTTTAAACATGAGAATATGTATATAATAATAATAATAATAATAATAACAATAATAATATATGTTGTTTGCACATGTTTATATGTTGTTTGCACATGTTTATATATTTATATGTTGTTGCACATAATTATGTTGTTGCACGTTAATATATAAACATGTGCAACAATATATGAACATGAACATGTGCAACCACATACAGTTTGCACATGTTTATATATTGTTTGCACATGTTTATATATTGTTGCACATGTTTATATGTTGTTTGCACATGGTTACATGTTGTTGCACATGTATATATATTGTTTGCACATGTTTATATATTGTTTGCACATGTATATATATTGTTGCACATGTTTATATATTGTTGCACATGTTTATATGTTGTTTGCACATGGTTACATGTTGTTGCACATGTTTACATGTTGTTTGCACATGTTTACATGTTGTTGCACATGTATATATATTGTTTGCATATGTTTATATATTGTTGCACATGTTTACATGTTGTTGCACATGTTTATATGTTGTTTGCACATGTTTATAAGTTGTTGCACATGTTTACATGTTGTTTGCACATATTTACATGTTGTTTGCACATGTTTATATATTGTTTGCACATGTTTATATATTGTTGCACATGTTTACATGTTGTTGCACATGTTTACATGTTGTTTGCACGTTTATAAGTTGTTGCACATGTTTACATGTTGTTTGCACATGTTTATAAGTTGTTGCACATGTTTACATGTTGTTTGCACATGTTTATATGTTGTTGCACATGTTAACATGTTGTTTGCACATATTTACATGTTGTTTGCACATGTTTATATATTGTTTGCACATGTTTATATATTGTTGCACATGTTTACATATTGTTTGCACATGTTTACATATTTTTGCACATGTTTATATATTGTTGCACATGTTTATATGTTGTTTGCACGTGTTTATATATTGTTGGCACATGTTTATATATTCTTGCACATGTTTACATGTTGTTTGCACATGTTTGCACATGTTTATAAGTTGTTGCACATGTTTACATGTTGTTTGCACATATTTACATGTTGTTTGCACATGTTTATATATTGTTGCACATGTTTATATATTGTTGCACATGTTTACATGTTGCACATGTTTACATGTTGTTTGCACATGTTTACATGTTGTTTGCACATGTTTATATATTGCTTGCATATGTTTATATATTGTTGCACATGTTTACATATGTTGTTTGCACATGTTTATAAGTTGTTGCACATGTTAACATGTTGTTTGCACATATTTACATGTTGTTTGCACATGTTTATATATTGTTTGCACATGTTTATATATTGTTGCACATGTTTACATGTTGTTGCACATGTTTACATGTTGTTTGCACATGTTTATAAGTTGTTGCACATGTTTACATGTTGTGTGCACATATTTACATGTTGTTTGCACATGTTTACATGTTGTTGCACATGTTTACATGTTGTTTGCACGTTTATAAGTTGTTGCACATGTTTACATGTTGTTTGCACATGTTTATATAATGTTGCACATGTTTATATATTGTTGCACATGTTTATATGTTGTTTGCACGTTTACATGTTGTTGCACATGTATATATATTGTTTGCACATGTATATATATTGTTTGCACATGTTTATATATTGTTTGTACATGTTTATATATTGTTGCACATGTTTATATGTTGTTTGCACATGTTTACATGTTGTTGCACATGTATATATATTGTTGCACATGTTTATATATTGTTTGCACATGTTTATATGTTGTTGCACATGTTTATATATTGTTGCACTTGTTTACATATTATTTGCACATGTATATATATTGTTGCACATGTTTATATATCGTTGCACATGTTTATATATTGTTTGCACATGTTTATATGTTGTTGCATATGTTTATATGTTGTTTGCACATGTTTACATGTTGTTGCACATGTATATATATTGTTTACACGTTTATATATTGTTGCACTTGTTTACATATTGTTTGCACATGTATATATATTGTTGCACATGTTTATATATTGTTGCACATATTTATATGTTGTTTGCACATGTTTACATGTTGTTGCACATGTATATATATTGTTTGCACATGTATATATATTGTTTGCACATGTATATATAGTTGCACATGTTTATATGTTGTTTGCACGTGTTTATATATTGTTTGCACATGTTTATATATTGTTGGCACATGTTTATATATTGTTGCACATGTTTACATGTTGTTTGCACATGTTTGCACATGTTTATAAGTTGTTGCACATGTTTACATGTTGTTTGCACATATTTACATGTTGTTTGCACATGTTTATATATTGTTGCACATGTTTATATATTGCTGCACATGTTTACATGTTGTTGCACATGTTTACATGTTGTTTGCACGTTTATAAGTTGTTGCACATGTTTACATGTTGTTTGCACATGTTTATATAATGTTGCACATGTTTATATATTGTTGCACATGTTTATATGTTGTTTGCACGTTTACATGTTGTTGCACATGTTTATATGTTGTTTGCACATGTTTACATGTTGTTGCACATGTATATATATTGTTTGCACATGTATATATATTGTTTGCACATGTTTATATATTGTTTGTACATGTTTATATATTGTTGCACATATTTATATGTTGTTTGCACATGTTTACATCTTGTTGCACATGTATATATATTGTTTGCACATGTTTATATATTGTTTGCACATGTTTATATATTGTTGCACTTGTTTACATATTGTTTGCACATGTATATATATTGTTGCATGTTTATATATTGTTGCACATGTTTATATGTTGTTGTACATGTTTATATATTGTTGCACTTGTTTACATATTGTTTGCACATGTATATATATTGTTGCACATGTTTATATATCGTTGCACATGTTTATATATTGTTTGCACATGTTTATATGTTGTTGCATATGTTTATATATTGTTTGCACATGTTTATATATTGTTGCACATGTTTACATGTTGTTTGCACATGTATATATATTGTTTGCACGTTTATATATTGTTTGCACATGTTTATATATTGTTGCACATGTTTATATATTGTTGCACATGTTTACATGTTGTTGCACATGTTTGCACATGTTCATAAGTTGTTGCACATGTTTACATGTTGTTTGCACATATTTACATGTTGTTTGCACATGTTTATATATTGTTTGCACATGTTTATATATTGTTGCACATGTTTATATATTGTTTGCACATGTTTATATATTGTTGCACGTTTACATGTTGTTTGCACGTGTTTATAAGTTGTTGCACATGTTTACATGTTGTTTGCACATATTTACATGTTGTTTGCACATGTTTACATGTTGTTGTACATGTTTACATGTTGTTTGCACATGTTTACATGTTGTTGCACATGTTTACATGTTGTTTGCACATGTTTATAAGTTGTTGCACATGTTTACATGTTGTTTGCACATATTTACATGTTGTTTGCACATGTTTACATATCGTTTGCACATGTTTACATGTTGTTTGCACATGTTTATATATTGTTGCACATGTTTACATGTTGCTTGCACATGTTTACACGTTGTTTGCACATGTTTACATGTTGTTGCACATGTTTATATGTTGTTGCACATGTTTACATGTTGTTTGCACATGTTTAGATGTTGTTTGCACATGTTTATATGACGTTGATGTCTCACTGTGGTACAAAGTGACTAACAGACATCAGCGTCGTCAGTGATGGTAAAATAACGAGCAGAACGTGCTGAGATGGAGAAATGTTGAAAATATAAACCGCGTGAATGAAAGCAGATCAAAGTTCATCGTCAGAGAGATTCCAGTAAGAAGAAGGTCAACAACATGACTCAGCAAAGCGAACACTCGGTCCGCCTGCTGGTTCAGATCAGCAGGTCACAGCTGACACAAAAACAAACAGCTCAGATATTCAGTTATTAATCTTCATGTTTGTCATTAAGTTTATTTATTTTAATATAAGCAATGAAAAGTATTTTAAAGGGGGTGAATGTATATTTTATATTTCAAAATAAAACTACAAATAATAATAAAATAGAAAAATATGAAGTGTTACACCATAATAGTGTTTTTTTAACAGAAGTGAAGATTTACAGACGGTGAGGTGGTCAGTGAAGCAGACGCTTGAGTCATGAGAGACAGAGTCTGTCTGCATGTCTGACTGTTTATCTGTCTGACTGTCTGTCTGTCTGACTGTCTGTCTGTCTGTCTGTGACTCATGTTGTCTGTTTTTTCTTCGACAACCTTTCGGCCTCTGAACCAGCTGATCTGCGATGTCACAGCTCCACCTGGTGGTCGGAAGCAGAACTTTATTTATTTACAAAAAAACACCTGAAGTCAGTTTATTATTTTCTTTTGATTCTAAAATCATCTGCAGACAAAATAATCAAGAAATCAATTAAACTGTAATAACTGATCCATGTTTGTCTAATTAAAGTGAAGCAGCATTCAGCTCAGCGTGTTTGTTTCAGGTGTGACGACCTGATCTGAACCACTCGCTAAAGCAGCTAACCGCTAATTAACTGCTGTTAACTGAATCTGCCGTTAGCAGGCAACAGAACCGGGCCCAGCAGCCGGGTTCATCGAATATTCAACTCTAAAATCCCACGAAGAACACCTGAACATGCTGAAGACTGTGTGTCAGTGTTGGACAGACACTGGAGGACAGAGGACAGAGACAAACAGTTTGACTTCATGGAGACTTTAACTGTTCTTTAAAGATCTGCAGAATCAGAGCACGACTCAGCACCTGACAAACGCTGAGTCATGATCCTGCAGGAACACTTAGTGTTCACACACACACACACACACACACACACTCTCTTACTTCCCGGAAGCAGTGAGCAGAGGAGAAGGAGGAGGAGATGCTCGTCTCCTCGTCTCTTCCCGGTAGTCAGACCCCTCATGAGATGCAGCACACCATCACTCGCTCACTGATTGGCTGCCACCAAGACAGCCTCAGGCCAATCAGCGAGCAGCTCTGAGGCGTGTCTACCAGCCAGCTGCAGAGCAGAGATGAGACGAGGAAGATAGAAACATTCTGTACAGAGAGAGTTCAGAGAGGACAGTGTGTGTGTGTGTGTATGTCATAGGACAGATCAATAGTAGTTGGTGTGTGTTTGATCAGCTGCCCTGATGATGAGCTCACGCTGAACACACTAAAAAAAAAAATTTTACATGCTGGAAACTCTGAAAAAATGTTTGGATTTTTTATTGTTTCCGGGGACGTCACGGAGACTACGTCCAGGTTTTAGACAGTCTGCGGGGACGCCGGAGACTACGTCCAGGTTTTAACAGTCTGCGGGGACGCACGAGACTACGTCCAGGTTTTACACAGTCTGCGAGGACGTCACGGAGACTACTTCCAGGTTTTAGACAGTCTGTTGGGACGTCTCAGAGACACCAGGTTTTAGACAGTCTGTGGGGACGTCTCAGAGACTACGTCCAGGTTTTAGACAGTCTGTTGAAGAGTTTTACGTGTCGGTTAAACAACCTTTTTATTTAGAAACACATCAAACCTAAATTAGGAAAGTTTGGAGGAGGTGAAGCACTTTTTGGATTTTATGGGCGTTTCCACAGCGATGGTGAAAATATTTCCAGCGTGTGTCGAGTCGGTGATGAGTCAGTCTGAGCCTCCTGAAGTTTCCTCTGATTAAACTGAAACGTGGACTCAAATTTCCTGTGAGGGTTCAGAGTGACTCAAAATGACTCGCAAAACCAAAAACACTGCATCCTACATTGACCACAATGCATCTGGATCTCCCACAATGCCTCAGCTCACAGTTGACGCTCAGTCACCTTCAGTCCAGGAGATGGCAGCAGAGCTCCTCCAGACAAACCTGACAGAGACGTGACGGAGGATGTTATTGACGTGATCTGTGTTAAACTACAAAGTAGTGTGATGGACTACAAACAGCTCCATGTTAGATGTTCGTGCTCTGACCGTGTTGTTTGATGACCCAGTGTCATGTGACAGAGGTCACATGACGTGATGGTCCATCACGATCACCCGGTCCATCACCTGTTGATGGACCAGGTGATCGACTAGGTGATCAACCAGGTGATGGACCATCGACCAGGTGATCAACCAGGTGATGGACCATCGACCAGGTGATCGACTAGGTGATCAACCAGGTGATGGACCATCGACCAGGTGATCGACCAGGTGATCAACCAGGTGATCGACCATCGACCAGGTGATCGACCATCGATTCCTTCCTTTTTTATTCAAAGTTTCATCCTGAGCAGTGTCATTTATTTTTTCTTTCTTTAAACTGTTCTTATGTTTTAAGACATGTTTTAAGTTTCCTCTGACCATTCAGAACCAGCAGAACCAGCAGAACCAGAACTTTGTGCAGAGTGGATCAAGATGACGATGTACCTGAGCCATCAGGTAACTTAAAGGTGTTTTTACAGTATCAGTATTTATTCAAATGATCTCACTCGTTTCTTTAATGAGACTCTCTGTGAGGGCATGCAGTGAAGTGTTTCTACCAGCAGAGGGCGCTGTGAGACCTTCACACCTGTACTGTGTATGATGACATCACCAGGTGATGATGAGACAGTCATTCAAACGTTCAGGTTGATTTTATGGTTTATTTTGAAAGCAGCATTTCTGATATTTTTTCATACATAGTCTCTAAAGGAGCCGCGTGGAGCTCTGAGACATCACCCTCTCAGACTGTGAAGGAGAACCTACAGCTGGCAGCAAACGTTCATCCATTCTAACTACTGTAGAAACATGGCGGACCCTGCCACTGTAAATAGAAAGGTTCACTGTGAGGTGACAAAGCATGGAAAGTTTCATTTGAAATGCGACACCTTTAAATAAAGTTTGAACATTCAAACAGAGAGAAGATCCCCAGTAAATATGAACCCAATAAATGAAAGCTGTCAAAATCTACATGTATGTGTGTCCATTACATTTCTGCCTACTTGTCCCACCTCAGCTTGACCCAGACTCCGTCCCCCTTTATCCCTAAATATGTTTTTTCTAGACCCTGTAACTGCCAACTAAAGACGGCAGTGAGCAGGAAACCCAAATCCAGGTTTGAAGAGGTCCTTCAGAGTCCACACGGTGGCTTCAAAGGTGTGTCGTCCAGTTTGCTCTGTGTTCTAGCAGAGGGTGAAGACTAAGAGTCCGAGGAGCAGATGGATCATACCCAGTCTGAAACAGGAGGCATCACTTGAGGCAGCAGTTGTTGTTGTGGCGACAGTGGCAGTGGTTGTCGGGGCGGCAGTAGTTGTCGTGGTAACAGTGTTACACAAACTGGTCCCACAACAGGCTGGTCCACTGGTGATGTTACCGACATTCTCCATGAAAGGTAGAGTACCCACGCTGGTAGCAGCTGCACACAGGTTTGAAGATGCACAGCCAAAGACCGGAGAAGGTGTGGAGCCACTCTGAGTCACTGTGGATGAAAATCACTGTTTTACTGTATGAACTATATTTCTGTCAGTTAATAGTCATTAATAAAGATGATCAATTCAGGAAGAAGTATTCAGATCCTTCATTAAAAATCATAAAGACTCACCGCTGGCTTGAATGCACCTGTCCTCCGCTCCTTTGCATTGTAATGGAGTGTTGCATTCAGCGGTGGCACAAGTCAAACACTGCAGGCTGTTACTGGTCTGAGTCCCAGGGACTGGAACAGAAAAGGACGTCAGCTTTTATTTCACAACATCAAAATGTCTCATGTTTAATGTCAATAAAGGACGACTCATCCATGTGTTCTTACAAGGTAGAGTTGCTGCGTTGCAGCCGTCCGTGTTGCAGCACTGAACAGATGCAACTGCACTTGAAACGCCGATGTTGGTTGAAAATGTCTGAGCTCCGGCTGCTGGACACAGGGAGGACGACGCACACGCCTTGAAGATTTGCGGTACTGAACTTCCAGATAAAGTGGCTACAGAAGTGCAGTTTGTTAATGTTGGCAGAAAGAACACTTGGCAGTACAACATGTGTTTGAATGAAAAGAAACAGACGACATAAAGAAACAACTACCTGAAATGGACGCTGTTATACACATGGTCTCTGAGGAACATGGTAACGATGCTGTGGTTGAACACTGCGTGTCTGTGCAGGTGTGACACTGGAGAGCTCCACCTGGAATGGAGAGAAAAATGAGTCAATAAATGTTGATCACGTCTCAAAGGACAAATCAAACGTCTGAAGTGTTTTCATGGAAAATGATTTGAAATGTCACGAGGCTTCAACATGCACTCAGAACAATAAAGGTGCTAACTGGAACCACACATGGTTCTTCAGAGTGACACAGAGAAGAACCAGTTTTAGTTCCACAAAGAACCTTTTATTAAGAAGTTCTTTAAAGAACCATGGAAACATGGTTCTTCAGAAGGAACCGATCACACACAGATTGCACAGCCAGCATTTTGTCCAAGGACACTTGTAGCACAGTTTGAGAAGCAGTGACTTCCAGGATCTGGAAGTTAGTCTTTTTGTGCTTAGTTGAAATAAATGTGCTGATATGAAGTGTGAGATTTCAACGAGGTTCTAAAATGAGAACCTTTTTCAAAGTTTTAAACGGCTCTCTGTCGTACCTGCAGAAACTCTGATGTCAGAATAAGTGGAGTTACCTGTGCTGCAGAGTGTCCAGATGAGAGTCAGAGAAAGGATCAGCTTCATCATGATGAACAGGTAAAGGCTGCTTTATGTTCCTGGATGGTGATACTACACCTGATCAGCACCGCTGCACTTTATATACTGAACAGGTGTTGAGTGAATGTACGACAGATGTGTGCGTAAAAACCTCACACATTGGGTGTGGTCACATTTCAGCAGTGTGACAATTCAGACAGTCACCTCCTCTTTTGTTATTTAGAGAATCATGATGTCATCATGATGTCATCATGATGTCATCCCCAACACACCTGTTTTCATGTCAGCCATGTTTATTTGTGCAGGACTGTGCAGAGAAATGTCAAATATCAACACTCTACATCTGTGTGCCTCCCTGACGCTTCTTTAAAAAACAACTGAACATTTCTTTGGATATTTTCTACATATTTGCATATTTAGTAGTATTATTTGGGATTTGTTCTGTTGTCAGGTATTTCTTGTTTGATGTGTATTTTGGTTCTGACCCGTTCATCTCAGGTCAGTTTACTTTATAATATAAACACTCTGGAGGCAGACCATCCAAACAAAGTGTGACCAACAATCAGAGTTAATAATGAACAAGTCAAAAAGAATGACACACGTAAAGAGGCGTGTGTGTGTGTGTGTGTGTGTGTGTGTGTGTGTGTGTGATAAATAATTCAACAACAGGTTGGGCAACGTCACCGAGAACAACACTCAAAAATGTTTTTTAGTCAAAATTCAGGACTTATGCATTTCAATGACATAGTTTTAATATAAATAAATAAACTTAATGTGAAGCAAGTAATAATATTTATGTAATAGTACTAATAAATTCTCACTGTTTGGTTTGGGCAAACAAATTGTCTTTATTAATACTGAGTGCATAAACCTGGTTACTACACTACTGTGTAGTGGAAGCACATTGAGTTTATTAGTACTGTTAAAGTAACACAACAAACCGTGACAACGATAAAGTTTAAACAAATGGTTTATTATTTATTGTTAAAAGATCCCCATTAGCTGGGGATGATGATGTAAAAACAATGAAACATTAAAACATCATCAGAAATTATTCAGAATAAGTTATTACATTCATAGAGTCCATTCCCTTCTCACAAATTTAAATATTGCATTCTCAAATGGTACTTAAAGATATTTTGCTATTCAGCTTACTTATATTCAGTGGACAATTATTCCAATGACTGATGGCACGATAAATAACTGTCCTCTTTAACGCATTTGATTTTGGACATGGTAACATCATCTGGCCACCATCGGCTGACCTAGTCAGATGAGCATGAACCTGATCACATCTGACAGTTTGGTTATATAAGAAAACGGGTCGAGAAGAAAAGACAAAGAAATGAACAAATTGTTGAAGCTGAAAACGTTAGAGTTACATTACAACAACGTTCCAGTTAGATTAGACACTGACCTGAAGTGAAAGATTCATTTTAAAAGTGATCCATCAGATCTCAGGTGGAGCTCATTCAGGTGTGACTCAACCTGCAGACACACCTGGACCTCGGACAGGAACAGGAAACACAGGAAGGATCATCTGCATTCTGTTTACAGATTAACGGGAGATTTGCTCGTGGTCTTTGTTCCACATGGACACGCTTCACATTCACGTCATGTTGAAGGTGATAAACAGATGATTGATTGATTATTGTTGGCAGTGCTGTGTTGCTCTTATTGCCCCACCTGTTGTTGTTGGATTGACGACACGCCTCTCTATTTTTACATCCATAATACAGCATTGAAAATCAGACGTAAGTCTGTTATTCATCAGGCATGTAACACACACACTCACACACACTATTTATTGTGTCTTGTCATTTTTACGTTGTTCATTAATTACTCATGTCTGATGAATGAAGTTATTAAATATCAGATAGGACGTTTCTGTTTTATAAAGTACATTTATCATTAATTATCTTTTTCTAGTGAATCAACTTAATGAGTATCGCTGGAAACAGCTGTGTTTCCTGTTTCCTGTCAAAATGGCTGCTGTTCAACAGTTACTTATTGTTTGTCTTCATATTTTGATGTCAATGAAAACATTCATTGAAATGAATCATAAATCAGGTCTGAATAAATATCACAAATGTAACTGTGCGCGTCAAAGCGTCGAGCCTTCGTTAACGCAGCGTACGGTCGGCCAGTTTCTCAACATTCCAGACGAGGAACAGGAAGCAGCGACGGGATGTTGAGGTGAGTCCGGACACGCCTGAACATGGTCTGTTTCCACGCATGCCACACTCAGAGGTGTGCAGAGGAAACTCATCTGTTCATCCTTCGTCACGGATTCACTGACGATTCACGAAAAACAAGCAAATCATCACGACACAATTTGATAATATTCCATAAATGATGTTAAAGAAGAATATTAGTGAAATGACCCATAAACACTGTTTTGATTTTAGTTTACTGAAACATTTGAAAATAGTGAGAGCCAATCAAAGTGTCCATCACCACCAGGAATTCTGCCAAGAACTGTGAAAACCAATCACGTCTCTGCGCCTATCACGATTTGACCAATCATAACCCGTAGAAGCACCAAGAATGGCGCACGTGTCCGCCTGAAACTTTGTCCGGACTGACGTCCTGATCACCAACTACATTTTGGGGAAGTTTGTTACAATTAGACTGTTGAAAAAGTTTGAATATTATAAGTTTTACATAGAAAAGATGCTTTATCTGTAGTAGTAGCGAGCTAGCACGCTAGCAGGGTAGTTAATAAACTGTAATACAGTTTATCCGAGTCACAGACAATTCTCCATTTGAACCATCGAGCTGAAACATAACTACACTTTCTGTTAGGCTGCTGATAACTGATGGGTTAGACTGACCATTTTTTACACAGTCATGCCATTCGGTCTGAGAAACGCCCCAGCCATTTTCCAGAGGCCTGAGCACAGTTCTTCACAGGGTGAGTAACTGTGAGGTTTACCTGGATGATATTGTGGCCTATTCCTCCAACTGGGCTGAACATGTGAAAACGTTTGTGTAAGGCTTCCCTAACCCTCAATCTGGCCAAATGTGAGTTTGGGAAGGCTGTTGTTACTTATTTAGGTAAGATGGTGGGACAAGGTCGTGTCTGTCCCGTGACTGCTAAGGTGCAGGCCATCGTAGATTTCCCAGCTCCCCAAACGCGCCGGAGCTCCGCCGTTTTCTGGGGATGGCTGGGTATTATCGTGGTTTTTGTAAGAACTTTTCAGATGTAGTGGCTTCACTGACAAGCTTAGCAAGCCCCAAAATTCCTTTCCAGTGGTCAGAGAAGTGTCAGTTTGCTTTTGAGGCTGCTAAAGCTCTTCTCTATAGTGCGCCTGTACTCGCTGCCCCCGATTTTGTGCGTCCCTTTAAGCTGGAGGTGGATGCCAGTGCGCTTGGTGTAGGTGCGGTGCTTCTACAGGAAGATGAGCGTGGCATCGACCATCCAGTCTGCTACTTTTCCAAAAAGCTCAAAAGGCACCAGCTACATTACAGCACTATTGAAAAAAAAGGCTTTGGCCTTGCTACTGGCGTTGCAACACTTTGAGGTGTACCTCGGGTCTAACCCTGAGCCAACCGTCGTTTTCTCTGATCACAATCTGCTCGTGTTCCTAACTAGAATGCAGAATAGCAATCAGTGCCTCATGTGCTGGTCCTTGCTGCTTCAGAACTTTAATGTTGACATTCGTTACAAAAAAGGCTTGGACAATGTCATGGCCGATGCGCTGTCTAGGTCTTAGTGCGTCAAACATTTCCTGTAGGGGAGGAAATGTTTATTCTAGGTAGGGTAGGTAGGGGGGTGTTATGACCCAGGGTCATAATTTAGTATTTTTTGGTCTTGATGTGTGATTTTTCTGTGCTGTTGTTCCTCCCTGCCTGAGGAGGGTGGTGGTGCTACCACCCTGAGGGTCTCTCTCTCCAGGTGCTGTTCCTCCCTGCCTGAGGGTGGTGCTACCACCATTGGTGTTTCTCCAGGTGCTGGCTGCCGATTGGTGAATGGTTACTGGTGGAGCTGCTATAAATGGCTGCCGCTTGAGGCATTCGCTCTCTTCTCTTGACCCTACTCCCAACTGCACCAGGCTTTGTTGTATTGTGTTGTGTTGAACTTGTACTTGGTATTGTCTGCTGAGACTTTAGTTTAGCAGTCCAGGTAGTTGTAGGGGTGAGTAGCTCTTTTGGTTTATCTTAGTGGTGGGCAAGTGAAGCCTTATGAAGCACTGAGGCTTTCCTAGCAATTGTGTTGAAAAAGATTCGAAGCTTCAACGCTTCAGTGACGGTCACATCTGGTGGACAACTGAAGCCATAGCAACCTCTCAAGAGCACGACTGAAGCACTGACACTGTTTCAATCCCATGTCAGCAATAAAAGTTTAGAAAAGACTGTGTGGTCATTTACGTGTTTTGTTCATTCATACTCGCCCATACTGTAAAACATCCCAGATTAAGCCAACGGATAAATCTAAATTATATGAAGGGTTAAATGTTGGTTAAGGGTTTACTTATTTGATCATGGTATGTGAACTCAGAAAGATCGTTTTTGTATTACGTGTTTTACACCAGAGTCCAGATAATAGTTTGTCATAGGAGAAGTTGTATGGTCGAGAAAGAATGTTTATGCACAGAAGCAGACAGGTTTTGGTCTTCACAGGTTTTTATTCAGAAATAGAATTTTTTCCACTGTGGCAGGCTTCAGTCTGCTCCTCTTCTGGCTCACGAGCTCCCCGGCTTTGGAGAAAATCCTTTCGCAGGGAACGGATGATGCTGGGATGCACAGATACTTGCATACCAGTTTCCACAGTGTAGGGTATAAAGTCCTACGTGCCACCCAGTACTTCAGGGGATCGTCTGCTCTTGGCAGAATTTGCTCTTTCAAATATCTGTGACACAGACAGAAAGACAATGAATGACTGAATAAAATAACTGATGTTTCAGCAGTAATCAACATGCATACCTCTGGATCTCCACTGTAGCACTGGCAGATGCACTGCTGGTGCGGTGCTGAGACTCAACATAGTTGTCCAGCAAAGCCCACAAGTTGTAGTTGTCCTCACTGGCACTGGTAGATGCTGTTGCAGTCTCAAGTGGCACTACTTCGGTCGACCCATCGATAAGGCTGGCACACTCTCGTGTCAGTCTTTCAATAGCAATCTGAGCATTGCTTGGACTACTAAAGCCAGCCTGTTTGAACCGTGGATCCAAGATGGTGGCCAGAGATAGGGAGGTCACCTTTTCCAAGCAGAATTTTTCACACAAATTATTCTTTAAGTGGTTGGCAAGTGTGGCACCAACACAAGGAGCCATTTGGGCACATTCAGCTGAAATGACGTGTCTTAACATTTTCGCAATAGGAATGGCCTTTGACCGTGACACTCTCCTTTCCTCAGACAGCTCCACAGTTGCCTGATAGAATGGCCTTAAAACTGTGAGGCATTGGTTTATTGCTGCATATTCATCAGCAGTGAAAGGTACAATATCAGTACTAAGTGTTGCCAAGGCTGCCCCTAATGGTTCTCTCTGCTCATAAAGCCTATGAAGCATGGTGTAAGTGCTGTTCCATCTCGTTTCCACCTCTTGGATGAGCTGTTTTTGTGCCACGCCCATATTGTCTTGAATTGTAGACAACTTCTCTTTTGTTTTTGTGCTGGACTTGAAATGTCCGACTATTTTGCGTGCCCTAGTGCGCATGTTGTCCAGATCAGATGTCTGAGAGAGTGATTTTTTTACAATGAGATTCAGCATGTGGGCAAAGCAATAAATGTGTCTAATGTTCAACTGACTCACACTAGCCACGATATTGTGAGCCCCATCTGTGACCATCCCACAGACCTTTTCAGTGATTCCCCACTCAGCCATTAAATTTGCAGTGGCTTCTGCAATATTAGCTGCTGAGTGGGTCAGAGGAAAATACTGCACACCTAAAAGCACAGTAGCTAGCTCTTGGCTGTCTGATACATAATGGCAAGTGACACCAAGGTAGGCATCCATGTTGACTGATGTCCACATGTCAGCAGTCAAACTAACAGCTGAACTCTGCTTCATTTCTGCCATGGCCTTCTCCTTGGTTGTGGTGTACCTTGCTTCCAATATTGCCTTTATAGTTTTGCGGCTTGGAATGTCATATGATGGGTCAAGGATTTTAATAAAATGTCTGAACCCTTCATCCTCAACGATAGAAAAAGGCTGGCCATCTTTAACTATCATGTCCACCAGGGCCTCATCCAGCTTCTGCTTTCTGGACACTGTGTGGGAGAAAGTACAGTACTACAGTATATATACATATATATTTAACTTACAGTCACGAATCCCAGTGTTGACAGGGTCATGGCTTTGCTGGGCATGATTGTCTTCATGCCTGGCACGCAAGTGTCTCAGCATTGATGATGTATTGTTGCTGTAAGACAACTCTTGTGTGCAGAGCAAACACCACACCTACAAGTAATTATACATTTGAGACCCATTTAAAAATGGAAAATACAATTATGTAAAATGTAGGCCATGAAATGCATTATACCTTTTTTGGTGGTATGAGATCAAAATGATCCCAAACCTTTGAACGGCGCTTAGTGCTTGTACTCGCCATGACAATCACTCTCCAAATCTCCAATCTCCTCTCACTCTCACTGTCACTCTCACTGTCACTCTCACAATCTCCAAATCTCCTCTCACTCTCAATCTCCAAATCTCCAAATCTCCAAATATCCTCTCACTCTCCAAATCTCCTCACAACTCCATTTTGAGGAGTAATGATGCATGTTTTATAGCTTGTATGGCGCCAAACCACTCAAATCTGTCAGACCTGTCAAGCTGTCATAGGCTCACAACGCATGAACACTACGAGCCAATGAAACGCACTGACACACACTATGAGCCAATGACACGCACCGGCACACTATGAGCCAATGAAACACTTCGAAACATTTCGAAGCAATGAAGCACTTAGTGCTTCGGTCACGTGACGCTGGTGTTTTGATACAAGCTCCGACACAGAGGTTCGAACCACTCCGCTTCAGGAAGAGCAACACAAGCTCCGAAGCCTCGGTATCATTTGCCCATCACTAGTTTATCTCTTTCTCTCCTGTTTATTTTATAGGGAGTCAGGTTAGAAACCTGTAATTTGTGTTCTTTGTTTTTGGTTAGGTCAGTTAGTTTTGGGTCAGATTGTTTTGTTGGTTGTTTTGGGCCATGCTCACCCTGAAGCTCAACACTACCATTTTTCCTCAAGATTGAATAAATGATCTTTTGTTGGACTGCAGCTCTGTGGCCATGGTCATCCTTGGGAGTGGGGAAAGAGGGGAGCGTCCTTTCTTGTTGTGTTCGGTTCCCCTAGGCCGGACATAACAGGACTGTGACAGCACGGGTTTGACTCTGCAGATGGTTCCTAGTTGAAAAAAGCTCACCTGGACAAGTTTAGTGACATACGGTTGAAAGGTGAGGTGGTTTCTGGCAGACTGCTTGATATTAGCGTGCAGTGGACCAACAGTATCGTCTGCAGGGAGGGAGGAGTGTGGTGAGGTGAACAGTAAGACTGAGCCATCCAAAATTTAATGTCGTCTGCGGAGCAGTGGAAGGAAAGAATTAGTTTGGTGTCCCTCTGTCCTGTAGTATGATGTAATAAAAATGATCTGAAATAAACCTGTAGGGACTCCTTCCATGCTGTTGTACTGAGATAGACTACAAGAGTTCACTGCAAACGTGAACGAAGGCCAAAGTCTGTACTGGAGGACAGCATCTCTGCTCCAACGACCATCTTCATCAGAGAGGCTGCCTGCAGCTGAGAGGAAACACAAACCCTGCACGCCCCCACATGTTTGATCTACAACCTAATACTGCAGGAAGGAACATGCCAGTGGCTCCACCTGCTGGTCTGGGCATGCCATTTCTTGCAGCACTTTAAAGCCACGCCCCCGACAGCCTCTCCTGCTTGCCTCCCAGTTTCATGTTGCTCAGGTTGTTCCCAGACTGTGCCGTACACCACGCAGCATGACCACAAACTAAAAGAGGAGATACACAAGAGAGACTGACACCATCAGGCCGTTTCTAGCTGACCACAGGGTCAAGATGCTACTTAGGGGTCCCTGTTTTGTAGCTCCCTAACCTCTTCTTTTTTAAGTTCACTTAATTCTTTGCATTTAAATGTAAAGAAATCTTTTATCCGATGATTTAATAACTCACTATCAGATTGAGTTAGTATATTTAAGTGGTTTAATACTCTGTAAACATTGTTAGTTTGCTTCAGTACAGATTTCTTTTCATAATTTTCCCTCTTTACGCAGTTTCAAAACTTTAATCATGTCTAAATCATTCTCCTCTGTAACAACATTAAAATCACCACATAATTCTCTTGATCTTTTAAAGAGTCTTTTACAGAGTATTTTTTTTAACTTCTTCATTATTAACTACGATTGTTGGTCACACTTCGTAAAACCTAGACATAGTCTCCGTGGCGTCCCCAAATTTTGGAACAGATACCCAAACAAGTACCCCATTAAATGTTCAAATACCCTACTGAATATTAATTCAAACAAATTTCCAAACAAATACTCTACTAAATATCCAAACATATACTCTAAATATCCAAACATATACTCTAAATATCCAAACATATACTCTAAATATCCACACATATATCCTAACAACCCCCTGAAACCTATAGTTAATTAAACCAGAGAAACTGATGGACGTTGCCCAACCTGTTGTTGAATTGACGCATTGCTGCTCTATTTTTGCCTCCAGAGGTTGTTTATCACACACACACACACACACACACACACACACATACACCTCTTTACGTGTGTCATTCTTTTTGACTTGTTCATTATTAACTACGATTGTTGGTCACACTTACTATACTATGAAGTCTCTGTGACGTCCTCACAGACTGTCTAAGACAAATATTCAAACGTATACCCTACTAAATATCCAAACATATACGCTACTAAATATCCAAACATATACGCTACTAAATATCCAAACATATACCAAGCTATACCCTAATATATCCAAACATATATCCAAGAAAAACATATACGCCTACTAAATATCCAAACATATACGCTACTAAATATCCAAACATATACGCTACTAAATATCCAAACAAATATTCAAACATATACCCTACTAAATATCCAAACATATACGCTACTAAATATCCAAACATATACGCTACTAAATATCCAAACATATACTCTACTAAATATCCAAACATATACGCTACTAAATATCCAAACATATACGCTACTAAATATCCAAACATATACGCTACTAAATATCCAAACAAATATCCAAACATATACCCTACTAAATATCCAAACATATACCCTACTAAATATCCAAATATATACTCTACTAAATATCAAAACATATACTCTACTAAATATCCAAACATATACTCTACTAAATATCCAAACATATACGCTACTAAATATCCAAACATATACTCTACTAAATATCCAAACATATACGCTACTAAATATCCAAACATATACGCTACTAAATATCCAAACATATACCCTACTAAATATCCAAACAAATATCCAAACATGTACTCTACTAAATATCCAAACATATACGCTACTAAATATCCAAACAAATATTCAAACATATACCCTACTAAATATCCAAACATATACGCTACTAAATATCCAAACATATACGCTACTAAATATCCAAACATATACTCTACTAAATATCCAAACATATACGCTACTAAATATCCAAACATATACGCTACTAAATATCCAAACATATACTCTACTAAATATCCAAACATATACGCTACTAAATATCCAAACATATACCCTACTAAATATCCAAACATATACGCTACTAAATATCCAAACATATATCCAAGCATATACCCTACTAAATATCCAAACAAATATTCAAACATATACCCTACTAAATATCCAAACATATATCCAAGCATATACCCTACTAAATATCCAAACATATACGCTACTAAATATCCAAACATATACGCTACTAAATATCCAAACAAATATTCAAACATATACCCTACTAAATATCCAAACATATACGCTACTAAATATCCAAACATATACGCTACTAAATATCCAAACATATACTCTACTAAATATCCAAACATATACTCTAGTAAATATCCAAACATATACGCTACTAAATATCCAAACATATACGCTACTAAATATCCAAACATATACTCTACTAAATATCCAAACATATACACTACTAAATATCCAAACATATACCCTACTAAATATCCAAACATATACGCTACTAAATATCCAAACATATACGCTACTAAATATCCAAACAAATATCCAAACATATACCCTACTAAATATCCAAACATATACCCTACTAAATATCCAAATATATACTCTACTAAATATCAAAACATATACTCTACTAAATATCCAAACATATACTCTACTAAATATCCAAACATATACGCTACTAAATATCCAAACATATACTCTACTAAATATCCAAACATATACGCTACTAAATATCCAAACATATACGCTACTAAATATCCAAACATATACTCTACTAAATATCCAAACAAATATCCAAACATGTACTCTACTAAATATCCAAACATATACGCTACTAAATATCCAAACAAATATTCAAACATATACCCTACTAAATATCCAAACATATACGCTACTAAATATCCAAACATATACGCTACTAAATATCCAAACATATACTCTACTAAATATCCAAACATATACGCTACTAAATATCCAAACATATACGCTACTAAATATCCAAACATATACTCTACTAAATATCCAAACATATACGCTACTAAATATCCAAACATATACCCTACTAAATATCCAAACATATACGCTACTAAATATCCAAACATATATCCAAGCATATACCCTACTAAATATCCAAACATATACGCTACTAAATATCCAAACATATACCCTACTAAATATCCAAACATATATCCAAGCATATACCCTACTAAATATCCAAACATATACGCTACTAAATATCCAAACATATACGCTACTAAATATCCAAACAAATATTCAAACATATACCCTACTAAATATCCAAACATATACGCTACTAAATATCCAAACATATACGCTACTAAATATCCAAACATATACTCTACTAAATATCCAAACATATACTCTAGTAAATATCCAAACATATACGCTACTAAATATCCAAACATATACGCTACTAAATATCCAAACATATACTCTACTAAATATCCAAACATATACACTACTAAATATCCAAACATATACCCTACTAAATATCCAAACATATACGCTACTAAATATCCAAACATATACGCTACTAAATATCCAAACATATACCCTACTAAATATCCAAACATATACGCTACTAAATATCCAAACAAATATCCAAACATATACCCTACTAAATATCCAAACATATACCCTACTAAATATCCAAATATATACTCTACTAAATATCAAAACATATACTCTACTAAATATCCAAACATATACTCTACTAAATATCCAAACATATACGCTACTAAATATCCAAACATATACTCTACTAAATATCCAAACATATACGCTACTAAATATCCAAACATATACGCTACTAAATATCCAAACATATACTCTACTAAATATCCAAACAAATATCCAAACATGTACTCTACTAAATATCCAAACATATACTCTACTAAATATCCAAACAAATATCCAAACATATACTCTAGTAAATATCCAAACATATACGCTACTAAATATCCAAACATATACACTACTAAATATCCAAACATATACTCTACTAAATATCCAAACATATACACTACTAAATATCCAAACATATACCCTACTAAATATCCAAACATATACGCTACTAAATATCCAAACATATACGCTACTAAATATCCAAACATATACCCTACTAAATATCCAAACATATACGCTACTAAATATCCAAACAAATATCCAAACATATACCCTACTAAATATCCAAACATATACCCTACTAAATATCCAAATATATACTCTACTAAATATCAAAACATATACTCTACTAAATATCCAAACATATACTCTACTAAATATCCAAACATATACTCTAAATATCCAAACATATACTCTAATAAATATCCAAACATATACTCTAAATATCCACACATATATCCTAACAACCCCCTGAAACCTATAGTTAATTAAACCAGAGAAACTGATGGACGTTGCCCAACCTGTTGTTGAATTGACGCATTGCTGCTCTATTTTTACCTCCAGAGGTTGTTTATCACACACACACACACACCTCTTTACGTGTGTCATTCTTTTTGACTTGTTTATTATTAACTACAATTGTTGGTCACACTTACTATACTATGAAGTCTCTGTGACGTCCTCACAGACTGTCTAAAACAAATATCCAAACATATACGCTACTAAATATCCAAACATATACGCTACTAAATATCCAAACATATACGCTACTAAATATCCAAACATATATCCAAACATATACCCTACTAAATATCCAAACATATACGCTACTAAATATCCAAACATATACGCTACTAAATATCCAAACAAATATCCAAACATATACGCTACTAAATATCCAAACAAATATCCAAACATATACTCTACTAAATATCCAAACATATACGCTACTAAATATCCAAACAAATATCCAAACATATACCCTACTAAATATCCAAACATAACGCTACTAAAATCCAAACATATACCCAAACATTACCCTACTAAATATCCAAACAAATATCCAAACATATACGCTACTAAATATCCAAACATATATCCAAACATATACTCTACTAAATATCCAAACATATATCCAAACATATACTCTACTAAATATCCAAACATATACTCTACTAAATATCCAAACATATACTCTACTAAATATCCAAACATATATCCAAACATATACTCTACTAAATATCCACACATATATCCTAACAAACCCCTGAAACCTATAGTTAATTAAACCAGAGAAACTGATGGACGTTGCCCAACCTGTTGTTGAATTGACGCGTTGCTGCTCTATTTTTACCTCAAAGATTGTTTATCACACACACACACACACACA
Organism: Argyrosomus regius; assembly: GCA_946959425.1. NCBI lineage: Eukaryota > Metazoa > Chordata > Actinopteri > Sciaenidae > Argyrosomus > Argyrosomus regius. The sequence goes on from OX336888.1 coordinate 532,809, forward strand.
CACAATGCCTCTTTACGTGTGTCATTCTTTTTGACTTGTTCATTATTAACTCTGATTGTTGGTCACACTTTGTTTGGATGGTCTGCCTCCAGAGTGTTTATATTATAAAGTAAACTGACCTGAGATGAACGGGTCAGAACCAAAATACACATCAAACAAGAAATACCTGACAACAGAACAAATCCCAAATAATACTACTAAATATGCAAATATGTAGAAAATATCCAAAGAAATGTTCAGTTGTTTTTTAAAGAAGCGTCAGGGAGGCACACAGATGTAGAGTGTTGATATTTGACATTTCTCTGCACAGTCCTGCACAAATAAACATGGCTGACATGAAAACAGGTGTGTTGGGGATGACATCATGATGACATCATGATGACATCATGATTCTCTAAATAACAAAAGAGGAGGTGACTGTCTGAATTGTCACACTGCTGAAATGTGACCACACCCAATGTGTGAGGTTTTTACGCACACATCTGTCGTACATTCACTCAACACCTGTTCAGTATATAAAGTGCAGCGGTGCTGATCAGGTGTAGTATCACCATCCAGGAACATAAAGCAGCCTTTACCTGTTCATCATGATGAAGCTGATCCTTTCTCTGACTCTCATCTGGACACTCTGCAGCACAGGTAACTCCACTTATTCTGACATCAGAGTTTCTGCAGGTACGACAGAGAGCCGTTTAAAACTTTGAAAAAGGTTCTCATTTTAGAACCTCGTTGAAATCTCACACTTCATATCAGCACATTTATTTCAACTAAGCACAAAAAGACTAACTTCCAGATCCTGGAAGTCACTGCTTCTCAAACTGTGCTACAAGTGTCCTTGGACAAAATGCTGGCTGTGCAATCTGTGTGTGATCGGTTCCTTCTGAAGAACCATGTTTCCATGGTTCTTTAAAGAACTTCTTAATAAAAGGTTCTTTGTGGAACTAAAACTGGTTCTTCTCTGTGTCACTCTGAAGAACCATGTGTGGTTCCAGTTAGCACCTTTATTGTTCTGAGTGCATGTTGAAGCCTCGTGACATTTCAAATCATTTTCCATGAAAACACTTCAGACGTTTGATTTGTCCTTTGAGACGTGATCAACATTTATTGACTCATTTTTCTCTCCATTCCAGGTGGAGCTCTCCAGTGTCACACCTGCACAGACACGCAGTGTTCAACCACAGCATCGTTACCATGTTCCTCAGAGACCATGTGTATAACAGCGTCCATTTCAGGTAGTTGTTTCTTTATGTCGTCTGTTTCTTTTCATTCAAACACATGTTGTACTGCCAAGTGTTCTTTCTGCCAACATTAACAAACTGCACTTCTGTAGCCACTTTATCTGGAAGTTCAGTACCGCAAATCTTCAAGGCGTGTGCGTCGTCCTCCCTGTGTCCAGCAGCCGGAGCTCAGACATTTTCAACCAACATCGGCGTTTCAAGTGCAGTTGCATCTGTTCAGTGCTGCAACACGGACGGCTGCAACGCAGCAACTCTACCTTGTAAGAACACATGGATGAGTCGTCCTTTATTGACATTAAACATGAGACATTTTGATGTTGTGAAATAAAAGCTGACGTCCTTTTCTGTTCCAGTCCCTGGGACTCAGACCAGTAACAGCCTGCAGTGTTTGACTTGTGCCACCGCTGAATGCAACACTCCATTACAATGCAAAGGAGCGGAGGACAGGTGCATTCAAGCCAGCGGTGAGTCTTTATGATTTTTAATGAAGGATCTGAATACTTCTTCCTGAATTGATCATCTTTATTAATGACTATTAACTGACAGAAATATAGTTCATACAGTAAAACAGTGATTTTCATCCACAGTGACTCAGAGTGACTCCACACCTTCTCCGGTCTTTGGCTGTGCATCTTCAAACCTGTGTGCAGCTGCTACCAGCGTGGGTACTCTACCTTTCATGGAGAATGTCGGTAACATCACCAGTGGACCAGCCTGTTGTGGGACCAGTTTGTGTAACACTGTTACCACGACAACCACTGCCGCCACGACAACCACTGCCGCCCCGACAACTACTGCCGCCCCGACAACCACTGCCACTGTCGCCACAACAACAACTGCTGCCTCAAGTGATGCCTCCTGTTTCAGACTGGGTATGATCCATCTGCTCCTCGGACTCTTAGTCTTCACCCTCTGCTAGAACACAGAGCAAACTGGACGACACACCTTTGAAGC
>OX336888.1:540000-552500 GCA_946959425.1 Argyrosomus regius
ATGTCAGGTGTGATGTCATGCTGATTTGAGCACATTCTAAATGTCAAGTTGACCAATCAGGTTGCACAGTTGGACCTACGTGTGGTGTAATATACAGCAGTGACTCGGTGGAACACGGGTCATTTTTTAATTAAAATAAACTTCGTATGATAAAAAGTGAGCGCAGCTGAAGCTTCTAGAACATCATGGCTGTCATCAGCTGTTAGCTATCAGCTGCTAGCCGTGTGTCTGGGTGCAAAATAACGACATGAAGAAATTTAATTTGGTTTGAGAGAGAGAGAGAGGTTTGGTCGAGAGACACAGTGAATGAGTGTGAGCGAGCGTCGGACCAATAAGAAGTTATTTCCTGATTGTTGCACAGCAGTTACGTAACGTTCACGTGTTTTAACGTGGTGATACTTTTTTGTGACGTGGTACACACCACTGTACTACATTATCATTCTGTCCTAATGTTTGAATGTGTGAGCGGAGATTCTGTAGAAATAAATGAACAGCTGATGGACGTCCTGACGAGGTCTGACTTCCTGTTGTTTGTGTAACTTCAGTTTTCTGTAAAATAACGCAGCACCATTTTACAGCTCAGCTCTGCACGACTGTTTGCTAACGTAATGAACCACGAGGTTAGCTAACAGTTTGTAACAGCTGATCTCTGTGACATGTTTGAACCTAGCTACATGAACACGTTCCAGACAAAGTGCAGCTATTTTAAATATTGCTAAAGCCGGAGAGATGAAACATGGAGGTGTGCAGACGTCTCAGACACAAAACATGTCAGCAGCTTTTTACAGTGAAAAGAAATAGAATGCGTCAAACATGAAGAGACGGATGAACGCATGCTCATCGCTCTCTGCCTTTAGCTCGTTGTGTTTGTGCTTCGTAACGTTTAAGCTCACTTATGTTCAGATAATAAACCAAACTGTCAAGTAAAGTGGAAGGAAAGGCATTTCACATGTACAGCGCCTGCTCGGGCATTAAAGGAACAGTCCAACATCAGTCCAACATCAGTCCAGAGAGACGCCACTAATAACCTTTAAAATGTACTGAATTCATTGATCCAATCCAATCCACTTTATTTATATAGCACGATTTTACCAAACACAAGGTTTCCAAAGTGCTGCACAACAAGATATTTATTTATTTCTAACTTTTGAATTATAAGACCCTTAAAAACATCCCAGGTCATCGTGAGAACGTCAGGTGGTTACTAACTAGCTTAGCTAAGAAGTTGTTGTATGGCTCTCTTTGATGGAGCTAGGCTAACCTTTCTTGTGTTAATGCTAAGCTAGGGTTAGCACATCCTGGACACAAAGATGAACCTGACATGAATGTTGGACTGTTCCTTTAAATCATTCAGTATTTACAGTTGGTACGGTTGTGTGCTTCCACTGCTGCTCTGTCGGCAGCTACGTGTTCATGAGTCTGACAGATGAAGACAGTGAAAGGCCGCCGTGTGCTCGTGGAAATCATCAAAGCCTTTTTGTTTCCTGATGCTAACGTGAGCGTCTGCTGTTGCCCGTCCGTCAGCTCGTCGCTTCACCTGCTGTCGATGGGCGAGCAGCTGCTGAGTGTTTGTGCGGAGGCTGAACACCGTCAGACTGACGTAGGCGTTCCTGTAACGACAGCAGGAAGCACAAAACATCCTGACGATGACGGTCACAGCCAGCGAGAAGAGACTCATCATGAGAACGTCTGTCAGCAGTCTGATCGAATAAAGGAATACTTCACTGTTTGCAGTCTGTAACTGTTTAATGGCGGAGAGGAAAGGTCGTGGTCGCCTCTTCCACGGCGACCGAGCTGCATGTGACATGTAGGGCGTGTGTTAGCAATGTGGGTAACATATTAGCATACTGAGATTTGGGCAAAATGTCACGTGACGTTTTTTTTGTCTGTTTTACAGAACTGCACGTCACGGTAACGTTAGCTTCAGCTACTTCTTACAGCTAGCTCAGTAGATGACCCTTAGCAATGTTAGCTAGTCACTCAGTGTAGCAATAACGTTAGCCTGATTTCATAGCTAACATTAGTTAACATTATTTTTTTTTACACTTTTACAAACAGCAAATTAACAAAATGTACAAACTAACCTAAGGATGAAAAGTCACTGCTGGAGGCTAAGCTAACGATACCGCAGAGCTAACAGGAAGTAAACAGTCATGACATAATCAGACTACATGGTGTTAACGGAGTAGTGTTGGCTTTGCTTTCTTTAGGTTGATGTTTTAGCCAATCACTGCTAACTGATCATTCATTAAACCTGATCTGATTGTCCAATCAGAGCTGTGAAAACAACAATAAATCTTAACGTTAGCACATCCAGCTAACTAGCTTTATGTCTACAGTAGTAACGTTACTTTGGAGGCCAGCATGAGAGCTCGGACCAACCTGGACCTGAACCTGGACCTGAACCTGGACCTGAACCTGAACCCAGACCTGGGCTCAGAGCCTGGACCTCTGCTTCAGCTTGCATGTCATCAGAGTGCTGCATTAGCCTCGCGAGCTAACAGTTCATAGCTGAGAAATAATATACAGCTCTCATTATTTATTGTATTCAAATATACCGGACATTGGGGATGAATAAAGTCGTCTTTCTATCTATGTCATGATGGATCTACAAAAATGTTTTCATCTTTTACTTCTATTAATAATTATCAAACCCGTTCAGGCTTGGCCAAAAATCAGCGGAGTATTCCTTTATTGTGACGTTAGTGTGAAGTCCAGGTGTGTGTGTGTGTGTGTGTGTGTGTGTGTGTGTGTGTGTTTCAGGTCCAGTAAGCGCCCGAGGCCTGTGTATAAATAAAGTTTTGTTCCTCTGGGCTTCAGTGTTCAGACGGACAGACAGGAGAGCCACCAGAGAAGAAGACGATCCTGTGAGGAGTTCAGTCTACGCCGCCGCTCTCTCTACATGACGCTGCACTTCCCCTTCAGCTTGTCGGCTCGTTTCTGTTTGCCCGAGCGCTTGCCGTCGATGCTCAGGCTCATGTCTCTCTTCTTCTCCAGGGCCAGCAGCTCCTGGAACAGTTCCTTCACGTTGGAGTTGGTCTTGGCCGACGTCTCCATGAAGGCACACTTCCAGGAGGTGGCCTGAGCCTCGCCCTCCTTCGTCTCCACCTCACGCTGGGCCGTCTCGTCACTTTTGTTGCCCACAAGCATGATGGGAATGGACTCTACAGTGCCTTTGATGGCCAGAACCTGCAGGGACAAAGGATCGGGTCAGGACGGCACCTTCCATCCAAGAATGTTTCAGATCACACCTTGCCAAGGTGCCATGGGTTTCTGGGAGCTACGCGTTCATGCAGGTGCTTCATACGTTCATGCTTCATACGTTCATGCTTCATACGTTCATGCAGGTGCTTCATACGTTCATGCAGGTGCTTCATACGTTCATGCTTCATACGTTCATGCAGGTGCTTCATACGTTCATGCTTCATACGTTCATGCAGGTGCTTCATACGTTCATGCTTCATACGTTCATGCAGGTGCTTCATACGTTCATGCTTCATACGTTCATGCTTCATACGTTCATGCAGGTGCTTCACACGTTCATGCTTCATACGTTCATGCAGGTGCTTCATACGTTCATGCTTCATACGTTCATGCTTCATATGTTCATGCTTCATACGTTCATGCAGGTGCTTCATACGTTCATGCTTCATACGTCCATGCAGGTGCTTCATACGTTCATGCTTCATACGTTCATGCAGGTGCTTCACACGTTCATGCTTCATACGTTCATGCTTCATACGTTCATGCTTCATACGTTCATGCAGGTGCTTCATACGTTCATGCTTCATACGTTCATGCAGGTGCTTCATACGTTCATGCTTCATACGTTCATGCAGGTGCTTCATACGTTCATGCTTCATACGTTCATGCAGGTGCTTCATACGTTCATGCTTCATACGTTCATGCAGGTGCTTCATACGTTCATGCTTCATACGTTCATGCAGGTGCTTCATACGTTCATGCTTCATACGTTCATGCAGGTGCTTCATACGTTCATGCTTCATACATTCATGCTTCATACGTTCATGCTTCATACGTTCATGCAGGTGCTTCACACGTTCATGCTTCATACGTTCATGCTTCATACGTTCATGCTTCATACGTCCATGCAGGTGCTTCATACGTTCATGCTTCATACGTTCATGCTTCATACGTTCATGCTTCATACGTTCATGCAGGTGCTTCACACGTTCATGCTTCACACGTTCATGCTTCATACGTTCATGCAGGTGCTTCATACATTCATGCTTCATACGTTCATGCTTCATACGTCCATGCAGGTGCTTCATACGTTCATGCTTCATACGTCCATGCAGGTGCTTCACACGTTCATGCTTCACACGTTCATGCTTCACATGTTCATGCAGGTGCTTCACACGTTCATGCTTCATACGTCCATGCAGGTGCTTCATATGTCCATGCAGGTGCTTCATACGTCCATGCAGGTGCTTCATACGTCCATGCAGGTGCTTCATACGTCCATGCAGGTGCTTCATATGTCCATGCAGGTGCTTCATATGTCCATGCAGGTGCTTCATACGTCCATGCAGGTGCTTCACACGTTCATGCTTCATACTTTCATGCTTCATACGTTCATGCAGGTGCTTCACACGTTCATGCCTTCACATGTTCATGCCTTCCATCCAAGAATGTTTCAGATCACACCTTGCCAAGGTGCCATGGGTTTCTGGGAGCTATGCGTTCATGCAGGTGCTTCATACGTTCATGCTTCATACGTTCATGCAGGTGCTTCATACGTTCATGCTTCACACGTTCATGCAGGTGCTTCACACGTTCATGCTTCATACGTCCATGCAGGTGCTTCATACGTCCATGCAGGTGCTTCACACGTTCATGCTTCATACGTCCATGCAGGTGCTTCACACGTTCATGCTTCATACGTTCATGCTTCATACGTCCATGCAGGTGCTTCATACGTCCATGCTTCATACGTTCATGCTTCATACGTCCATGCAGGTGCTTCATACGTCCATGCTTCATACGTCCATGCAGGTGCTTCACACGTTCATGCTTCATACGTTCATGCTTCATACGTTCATGCTTCATACGTTCATGCAGGTACTTCACACGTTCATGCTTCATATGTCCATGCAGGTGCTTCATACGTTCATGCTTCATACGTTCATGCAGGTACTTCACACGTTCATGCTTCATACGTCCATGCTTCATACGTCCATGCTTCATACGTTCATGCTTCATACGTTCATGCAGGTGCTTCATACGTTCATGCTTCATACGTCCATGCTTCATACGTCCATGCAGGTGCTTCATACGTTCATGCTTCATACGTTCATGCTTCATACGTCCATGCTTCATACGTTCATGCTTCATACGTTCATGCAGGTGCTTCATACGTTCATGCTTCATACGTTCATGCAGGTGCTTCATACGTTCATGCTTCATACGTTCATGCAGGTGCTTCATACGTTCATGCTTCATACGTTCATGCAGGTGCTTCATACGTTCATGCTTCATACGTTCATGCAGGTGCTTCATACGTTCATGCTTCATACGTTCATGCAGGTGCTTCATACGTTCATGCTTCATACGTCCATGCAGGTGCTTCATATGTCCATGCAGGTGCTTCATACACACCTGTTGGTAAATGGGTTTGAGCTCCTCCAGTGATTGGCGGCTGGTGATGGAGTAGACCAGGATGAAGGCGTGACCCTTGGAGATGGAAAGGCGCTGCATGGCGGGAAACTGGTGGCTTCCTGTTGTGTCGGTGATCTGCAGCGTGCAGACGCTCTTATCACAGCTGATCACCTGCAGAGGTGACAGGTACGGATCAGTACAGTTTACCTGACAGGCTGCAGGTTAATGAAGAAGCAGAGAGTACAGGTGTGTCTACCTGTCTGTACGTGTCCTCCACTGTGGGGATGTAGGTGTCTCTGAAGGTGCCTTTAACAAAGCGGAGGACCAGCGAGCTCTTCCCCACCCCGCCGGCTCCAAACACCACCACCCGGTAGTCGTTACTCTGCTCAGGCATTCTGGGAGTTGGAGTCCGCCTGCTGCTCTTGATAGCTGACCTGTATGCTGAGAGAGAGATGACTTTAACAGCAGGAGTAATATTTCTATAATATTTATCAACAGTTTGATGGTCACAATTTACCGTATATGAATTTATTATATACATATATCATATTTACATATATGATCAATTCATTAATAGAACTGTATTAATTAATACAACTTCTTTTTGCTGACTCATCTTGAACGTGAGCTCACATGTTGGTGTGTGTGTGTGTGTGTGTGTGTGTGTGTGTTACATAGAGTACACATGCAGCTGATTCACTGATATACATCACATTACAGAATATTTCAGGTATGTATACGTTTATTTATCCTAACTGTCTATATCAGCCTATAAATATCATTTAATGAATAGAACACACACACACACACACACACACACACACACACACACACACTCACACACTCGTCCTCTCTGATTGTATTCATTGATGATGTGATGAACAGGAATGAACTGAAGACTTTGCGACACTTTGCGGTAAGCGTATTCTGTCACTTCCGGTTATCGGTGTTACTGCCACGGTGCTCTCTGCTCTGCTCACCTAAACAGATTTACGTATATTTCTCACATCAGTGATTATCTACATATCTCTACACTATCCTTAGACTTGTTCTGTTTGAGCACGAACAGGTCTCTGAACTTTAGTAACACTTTAAATCCGATAGTTTCACCAGTTTCTGTTAGTCACACTAACTAGCCTAGCTATAGCAATGGCTTCTCTCTCCTCTCCTCCCTCTCCTGCTCTCTCCTGCCCTGTGTGCCTCATGTTTAGTTACTCCTCGTCCTCCTTTAGCGATAACGGTACTTGTAATAAATGTAGTTTATTTGTAGCTTTGGAGGCGAGGCTCAGTGAGTTAGAGGCACGGTACCGCACCACCGAACAGTCAGTAGCTAGCAAGTCCCCTGTAGCCGGTGCGGTACCACCGAAGGTAGCTTTAGCTAGCCGTCCCCCGGTAGTTCCCGAGCAGCCGGGAGGCTGGGTGACTGTCCGAAAGACGCATAGCCCCAAACTGAAGCCCACGGTACACCACCAACCGCTCCACGTTTCAAACAGATATTCCCCACTCAGCGACACACCCGCTGAGAGGCCAACTCTGGTGATTGGCAGCTCCATTTTACGAAACGTGAAGTTAGCGACACCGGGGGCCATAGTTAAATGCATCCCGGGGGCCAGAGCGGGCGACATCGAGTCTAATTAGTTACGCCAATCGGAGGTCACTAAAATTAATGTTTCATCGGTGTGTGCATACGCCAAAACGATGTCGGACTCCGTAGTTTTCTCTGGACCCCTACCCAATGTGACCAGTGATGACATGTATAGCCGCATGTCGTCATTCCACCGCTGGCTGTCGAGGTGGTGTCCAGCAAACGATGTGGGCTTCATAGACAATTGGACACCTTTCTGGGGAAAACCTGGTCTGATTAGGAGAGACGGCATCCATCCCACTTTGGATGGAGCAGCTCTCATATCTAGAAACATGGCCAAGTTTATTAGTCGACCAAAACCGTGACAACCCAGAGTTGAGACCAGGAAGCAGAGCTGCAGTCTTACACACTTCTCTGCGCCTCCATTAGGGCAGCCACCCACCCAATCCTTTAGTATAGAGACTGTGTCTGTCCCCCGTCCACCTACATTATTTAAAGATAAAACAAACAGAGGAGGAGCTCATCATAAAAACCTAATAAAAATTAAAACAACATCCCCAGCAGTCCAAAATAAGAGAATTAAATGTGGACTCTTGAATATCAGGTCTTTGTCCTCTAAAGCTGTTTTAGTCAATGAATTAATATCTGATTATGATATTGATTTATTTTGTCTCATTTATTGTGATCTCTGATCTTGGTTCCTGTCAGAACACGTGCAGCGGCATTCTGAATTAGCTGCAAAGTCCTAAGAGACTTATTGGAGCAGCCTGATAACAATGAGTTACAATAGTCCAGCCTAGAAGTAACAAATGCGTGGACTAGTTTTTCTGCATCTGCTTGAGATACAATGCGTCTGATTTTGGCAATGTTACGTAAATGGAAGAATGCAGTCCTTGAAATTTGTTTTATGTGGACATTAAAGGACAAATCCTGATCAAAAACAACTCCAAGATTCTTTGCGGTGGAGCTGGAGGCCAGGGTGATCCCATCTAAGGTAACTAAGTCTCTAGAAAGAGAGTCTCTGATGTTTTTGGGTCCAATTACAAGAACTTCAGTTTTGTCTGAATTTAACATCAGAAAATTGAAGGTCATCCAACTTTTTATATCTTTAAGGCATGCTTGGAGTTTAGTTAATTGATTGGTTTCATCAGGCTTGATCGATAAATATAATTGGGTGTCGTTCGGCATAACAATGAAAATTAACGGAGTGATTCCTAATAATGTTCCCTAGAGGAAGCATATATAAACTGAATAGAAGTGGTCCGAGTACAGAACCTTTGTGGGACTCCATGACAAACTTTGGTATGCATGGAGGATTCATCATTGACAAGAACAAACTGAGAACGATCTAAAAAAATTAAGACTTAAACCAGCTTAGGGCGGTTCCTTTGATGCCAATTTGATGTTCCAGTCTCTGTAAAAGAATTTGATGGTCAATGGTGTCAAATGCGGCACTAAGATCTAACAGGACAAGTACAGAGATGAGTCCTTTGTCTGATGCCATTAGGAGGTCATTTGTAACTTTGACTAGTGCGGTCTCTGTGCTATGATGCACTCTAAATCCTGACTGAAAATCCTCATATAAACTGTTCTTATGGAGAAAGTCGCACAGCTGATTGGCTACAGCTTTCTCAAGTATCTTAGAGAGAAAGGGAAGGTTTGATATCGGTCTGTAATTGGCTAAAACCTCTGGATCTAGAGTGGGCTTTTTAAGAAGAGGTTTAATTACAGCTACTTTAAAGGACTGTGGTACATATCCTGATAATAAAGACAGATTAATCATATCCAATAAAGAAGGGCTAACTAGAGGTAAAACATCCTTGACCAGCCTGGTTGGGATGGGATCTAAGAGACAGGTTGACGACTTAGATGAAGAAATTATTGAAGTTATTTGATGAAGGTCGATGGGAGAAAAACAGTCTAAATATATATCAGGTTTTACAGCTGTTTCCAAACTTGCTGTGTAAGAATGCAGATCAGTGCCTGTTGAGGGCAAGAGGTGATGAATTTTGTCTCTAATAGTTATAATTTTATCATTAAAGAAGCTCATGAAGTCATTGCTACTTAGACCTAAAGGAATGGATGGCTCAATAGAGCTGTGGCTCTCTGTTAGACTGGCTACAGTGCTGAAGAGAAACCTGGGGTTGTTCTTATTTTCCTCTATTAATGAAGAGTAGTAGGCTGTTCTGGCACTACGGAGAGCCTTCCTGTATGTTTTAAGATTATCTTGCCAGACTAAACGAGATTCTTCCAGTTTAGTGGCACGCCATTTGCGTTCAGATTTACGTGCCTCTTGCTTTAAGTTGCGAGTCTGCTGGCTATACCATGGTGCTAACCTCCTTTGTTTAATTATCTTCTTTTTCAGAGGTGCGATAGAGTCGAGAGTTGTTCGTAATGAGCCTGTAGTACTATCAACAAGATGATCTATTTACCCCTATTTACACCAACAATAATGACTTTGTCTGTTTTAAGGATCAAGTCTGATGCAAATTCAGATAAAAATTCAGAGTAAGGACCAGGAGCTCGATATACTATAACAAATAGAATTGGCTGTAATGTTTTCCAGGTTGGGTGAGTAAGGCTAAGAACAAGACTTTCAAATGAATTATAATTAAGTTTAGGTTTAGGATTTATTAAAGTAGATTGGGAGCCAGAGCTTTCAGCTATCAAGCTCCTCTTCTGTGGAACAAACTACCATTTTGGGTTCGGGAGGCAGACACGGTCAACACTTTTAAGAGTAAATTTAAGACTTTCCTTTTTGATAGAGCTTATAGTTAGGGCTGGCTCAGGTCATCCCTTAGTTATGCTGCTATAGGACTATACTGCCGGGGGACTCCTCCTTTCAGGGTTATGCCTAGCCAGGCACGGTATTGGTTGAAGATGCAGTCACATCTCCCTTTACTGAAAACCCTCTCTCTCTCTCTCTCTCTCTCTCTCTCACCATCACCACCACCATCTGTAAACATACATGTCTGTCATACATGTACATTAATGCATCTTACTAACTAAACTTCTTCCCCGGAGTTTCTGTGCTCTCTCGTCCAGCAGGTTCTCGTGGATCGTGACTGCTGCTGTGGTCCTGCATGACGTCCACTACATATATTATTACTGTCATTAATGTTACCAGATCTCCATCACAGTTTATAGTAACTTAGTTAATTATTTGCTGCTGCTGTGCATCTGTGTCTCTCTATCTCTATCACAGGTTCCACTGCTACTGTAATCATTTTATCATTCATTGTAATTGTACAAAATGTTTCTGTTGACTTGTTGACTGTACACATGACATCTATTGCACATCTGTCCGTCCTGGGAGAGGGATCCCTCCTCTGTGGCTCTTCCTGAGGTTTCTTCCACTTTTTTTCCTGTTAAAGGGTTTTTTGTGGGCAAGTTTTTCCTCACTCGAACCGAGGGTCTAAGGACAGAGGGTGTAAGGACAGAGGGTGTAAGGACAGAGGGTGTCACTCCCTGTACAGATTGTGAAGCCCTCCGAGGCAAAATGTATTTTGCGACTTTGGGCTATACAAATAAAATTTGATTTGATTTGATTTGATTAATAGACTTGAGTCAAATGTAGCTCCATGCAGAGAAAAAGAAGGCTTTTAATGTGAAACATCTGCAGGAAGTGTTGAGTTTCATGGATAGGACTCTACAGTAACGTACTGTCTGTTTTTATTACAGACTAATCTGCTGACTTTTAAGATCAATGATCAGAAAATAGTGAAAAATGTCTTCATGAAAGCTGAAACTAGAAATGTGTCTGCTGAAAAATTACTTCAAATGATCGATTATCAAATCAAATCAATGAAATACTAATTGACTAACTCTAAACTGTGTAAATAAATGTAGAGTGTGTCTGACATACATTATTATTGACACTGCAGCAGCACAGAGACTTCAATACAGTTAGTCAAAGGCAGGCTTGAGGTTGCCAAGCAACCAGGGTCAGCTGCAGGTCAGAGCAATTAACTGCAGCTGTGCTCTGTCTGTGTGTGAGTGACTGCTGAGAGACACAGAAAATCTCTAAATGAACCCCCTCCAACTAGTGGACACTAATGCCAAACGGTAGGTCGTATCAAAAAGCCCAAATGACCGTGAGCATCCTCATCTTGTCGACCATGTGAATGCCGAATTTCAGCGTCTAAAGTTAAAAAATGTGACCTGGGGAGAGAGAGAAAGAACAGGTGCCCCGTGCTCCTTTGGGAAATTTCTCCTCTCCAGTTTACATGGGAGTAGATGGGGCTGTCGGTGGGTGATCCTGGCGCATCAGTGCAGACGAATCAGTTCAGACGTCACCGTCCTTATCTCAACCACAAATTTAGACCAGTGACTAATCATCAGCTTGTTAATCAACACACACACACACACACACACACACACACACACACACACACACATATTCAGGTGCTCCCATGGTTACATCCAGAAACACAATGGATGCTATCAGGAGGCAGGTGTGTGTGTGTGTGTGTGTGTGTGTGTGTGGAGAGAGAGTGTGTTGTCTGGTTGCCATGGTGACGGTGCTCAGAGGAGAGAGACAGACAGACAGCAGAGATTTATACTCTCAGAGAGGCTACAAACATGTCATCATCTTTAGCAGGGCCGTTGTCATGGTAACCCGCCTGCCCACATCATCTGACGTCACTTCCTGTGCAGAGGCAGGCAGCAGGGAAGACACCACAGAGCGAGCGAGTGAGCGGGCGCGAGCGGGCGAGCGAGCGAGCGAGCGAGCGAGCGGGCGAGCGAGCAGCATCACAGCTACAGAAATAAACCTGCTGTCATCAGGACAGACAAAAATATCAAAGAAGATGATTATTATTATTTCTGTCTCCATGACGTCCCCGCAGACTGTCTAAAACCTGGACGTAGTCTCCGTGACGTCCCCGCAGACTGTCTAAAACCTGGACGTAGTCTCCGTGACGTCCCCGCAGACTGTCTAAAACCTGGATGTAGTAGACCAGTGTTATTTAAATGTTAACATGAAGGTTTCTGATTGGTGGATCACGCTGAATTAAACAGAAACTCTAAACACGTTAATTCACCGTCTGCCGTGTGTGATGGGAGTTTAGGAGGTTTTTTTAAATGTTACCATAGTAACTCACCGTTCTCCTGCTTCCTGTGCTGCACCTGATGCAGCGTGCTGATATTCAGAATAACAGAACGACCTCAGTGTGTTATTACATTATACTGCATAATGAGTACTTTCAATGCAGGGCTTGTAGTTGTAGTAGTGTTGAGTATTACAGTATAATATATATTAATACAATATATACACACACACATATATATATTAAAA
>OX336888.1:565000-577500 GCA_946959425.1 Argyrosomus regius
GATTGACAGGTGGGCGTCCTCTGTGGTTCTCTGTATCATGTTGAATTAATGAGCTCCAGACTTCATTTGCATATTAAATGATTGAAAAGAGGATTTATTCACACTGTAAAGAGCTCCTCCTCTCTCCAAAAGACACTCCGCTCCCTCCCTCTCCTCCCTCCCTCCTCTCCTCCCTCCCTCCTCTCCTTCCTCCCTCCTCTTCTCCTCCCTCCTCTCTCTCTCTCAGTCGGTCAGTGATCTTCAGCTCTGTTCGGAGTCATGAGGTAAGCACAGATCTCTCCTTTCTTATAGTTTTTATCTCAGATTATCTATCTCGGAATAAATCCACCTTAACTCGGGTGAACGTCCCTTCGGACCCGCCCGGCCGTCCTGAGCCCGGTTCGGTCCGGTTCTCTTCGGTTCTGGTGCTGAACGCTGCGGATAAGGACAAAGAGAGGCTGGATGCTGATCTCAGATCAGTGATTTAAATGCTGCAGCTCTGATGTTTGAAGCTTTCATCGTGCCTTCATCTCATCGTGCGTGTTTATGCGGGGCTGCGGGGTGCGTCCTGTTTTTTTGTCCTCCTTCATGCAGACAGAGGGAGGATGGAGGATGATGGAGGGAGGATGGAGGGGGGATGGAGGGGGGATGGAGGAGCTGATGAATTAGAGATGTCGTCGAAAAAATTCAGATTTTCTGTTTAATCCTAAAAAAAAATGCACAAATGTTTTTTTTGGTTTTTCTTTTTCTGTGAATCTGATTTTTATTTGAGACACCTGAACGTCTCATCGTGATGATTCATGATATTTAATAATTTGTTGATCACGCGGTCTCTCCCAGTCCGTGCTGGTTTCACTGGTCCGTGATGACGCGGTTTGATCCGGTTCATTGATCTGATCTCTGATCAGTATTTACTCTCTCTGCTGATTGGTCTGAAGGACGTCAAATCATTTTTTGTTGTTTGTTCGATGAGTCACGTTTTTGACCTTCATCATCATCATCATCATCATCATCCGCAGCTGAAAATAGTCCCCAACAAACTACTTCCTGTTTGTTTGATCACATCGATCAGCTGTTTTTTTAAATGCAACCTCCAAACTGCAGTTCCTCTAACGTCCACTTGAGGCTGGCTCCAGAAGTGAGTCAGTCTCCATAAGTCCCCATGTTCAAATGTCCAACTTCACAGCAGAAATAAACATGTTTACAGCCTGGTACAGAAAACAGTTTTGGTCTCTGTAGCTAATTTCCCCGTTCATGACAACTGTACTGAGGGTGAATTTATATACAACTCACCTGTTCAGATTATATTAAGGCTTAAAGTTATGCAGGATTAAGAGCGTGGACGCTTTGATTGACAGGTGGGTGTGGTTACAGATGCAACCAGGCGTCATTCAGCCCTCCTCAGGTCCACCGATGATCCACGTCTTTGACCATATTTAGATCAGACAGGAGGCAGAAGAAGCAGAAATCCAACATGGCGGCGTCCAGCGTTGCGTATTTCGGCTTCAGAACAGAAACCTGTGTGTGACGTCACTCTGTCCATTCTTTACGCTGTGATTGGTTTGAACCAACGAGCCTCAGACAGAGGTCTGATCTAAATATGGTCAAAGTCGACGCTTGGTGACCGTCCACCAATGAGCTTGGGTCTGTTGGAGGTTTCTGCCTGTTAAAGAAGTTTTTCTTGCTCATGGTGAACTGTTGGTCTCTGTAATAATATTTACAGAGTACGGTCTGACCTGCTCTGTATGGAAAGTGTCATGAGATAACTGAAGTTATGATACGGAGCTATAGAAATAAAACTGAATTGTTTCTACAAACTGACGTGTAAACTTCATGTTTATTCATATTTGTCTGATTGTTTGTTTAAATCTGACAGTTAAATTATTTCATATTTAACAGGATGAAGAAGCTGATTTATTCAAAATATTGGTCATTATTGTTTATTAGAAATCAAGTCTTTCTGTGAATCAGCTGATTTTCACATTAAAATTCTGTCAGGAAAATTTTATTAAAGATTTTTTTGTTTTAGAAAAAGACAAACAAACATTATAAAATATGAAATAATATTATTAACATTCATCAGATGAATGAATAAACATTCTGATGTCACATGATGATGTCTCAAACAGAAAACATCATTTTAAACAAACATCAAACAAAAAAACATATCAGACTTATATTTATATTTATGTTTATGTTTATATTATGTCTATGTTTATATCTTCATGTTTGTGTTTGAGCTCGGTCTGAACTGTCAGGATGTCTCTTTCTTCCTGTTCAGACGTGTTGATGTTCCTGATGTCCGGTTTGACCTCTGACCTCTGAGTGTTGGGCTCAGGTCAGATGTTCAGAACCGGTCCAAACAGCTCCGGCTGTGACTGGGAGAGCCTCGGGGACAGGAAGTCCTTCTCTGAGCTGGAAAAGGCGGCGAGAGGCGGCGTGGATCATAACCACGTTATGTAACATTTCAAACGAAGCTGACCTTTGACCTCTGAGCTTCTTCTGATTGGCTGACATGAACAAGTTCAGAGTTTGATGAGGCGGCCATTTTGTCTTCTTTGCTAAATGATGCTCAGTAACAAACAAACTTTTGCTTCTGAGCATATTTCCAGGAGTTTCCAGGAGTTTCCAGGAGTTTCCAGGTGTTTCCAGGTGTTGTGGAGTTGCACTGCAGTTGCTTTAAATGTCTGAGCATGCTCTGTGATCACCATCATGGCCGTCTGTCAGAGCTGCTTGTTGTTTGCTGACAGGAAATGAGCGCCGACTCGCTCTGTGATGACACAGTTTGTTGTTGTGAATGAAGCATCCACCCTCTTCCTCCTCCTCCTCGTCCTCCTCCTCCTCCTCCTCCTCCTCTTCCCCCTCCTCCTCCTTCTCTTCTTCCTCCTCCTCGTCCTCCTCCTCCTTCTCGTTCTCCTTCTCTTCTTCCTCCTCCTCGTCCTCCTCCTCCTCCTCTGATCTGTGACCAGTGAAACATGAGCCTGATCAGGGACCTGATGTTCTGACAGACGGCGGTCTGACGTCATGTGACCCTCCAGGATCTGGATGAGTCGTTAGCCTCTGACAGCGTCACGGTGACAGGACGCTGATTTAAACCACGAAGAAGAAGAAGAAGAAGAAGAAGAAGAAGAAGAAGAAGAAGAGCTGGATTGTTGACTGACTCTGCTCATCACACTAAGACGCCATTTTCTCCTCTTCTCTTCCCTCTGCCTGAAGGATGCGGTTGCCATGGTAACCAGACAGTCCCAGAGGGGGGAAGGGGGTTGGAGAGGTAGATGGAGCCTGGGAGGATGTGGGGGTGTAGCGGGTGGAGTGAGCGATCGACGCTCTCTTTGTTCAGACATTTATCATGAAGGAAGTGAAATATGTGATCAGAGATCAGCGAGGACACGAAGAGGAAACATCCTGACAGACGGAGAGCAGCAGACACAGCAGCCAGCTAATATTACTGACTAGTCCAACAGCAGTCAGCCCAGCTCGGCGTCTGTCTTTCAGCCTTTTATTTCACCAAGCTCTCACCAACCACTAAAAGTCAGTCCCAGATTTACTCTTGTCCGGCGGCTTCTTGCTCGCTCTCTCTCTCTCTCCGTCTCATATTGGGGTCATCTGCCTCAGACTGGGGTTGCCATGGCAACTGCCACCTTAACAGGCTCTGTTAGCGCTCGTTAAGTCTCGTCTGATTCTTTATCCTCTCGGGAGCATCCAACCCAGCATGCTTTGCAGCGACTGCAGCAGTGAGTGTGTGTGTGTGTGTGTGTGTGTGTGTGTGTGTGTGTGTGAGTGTGTGTGTTTGTGTGTGAGTGAGTATCAGATGACAAGAGAGGCAGAAAGAGCCATCACTTGATGTAAATGTGTCACCATGGCGATGGTGGGGGATGTGAGCCCGTTACCATGGTAACACAGAACATCAATATGTCAGAGGGTTTTTGACACACATACCCTCACACACACACACACACATGCTGAGCTCTGCAGTATCACAGAGATCTTCACACACATTATTTCTTCTATCCTTGTGAGGACCCTGAACTTTAAACCTGAGATTGAATTTTAAAAACTGGTCCCGTTGTCATGACGACGTGTGGTTCGAGCATGTAATCCTGTGAATCCACCTTAAATCCACCTTAAACGACAGTCTGGATGCTGTTTCTCCTCTCAGACCTCCACCCTCCTCTTACCCACAATCCCCTGTGGCTGGCCTCCTCATAATGAATGCAGCTGTGACATTTGCTGCGCCGAGCAGAAAACACCTGAACAGGTTTTTTATTCACTTCCTGTCGTAGCGGTTCGCCCTCTGACTCATCGTCTCTGCAGTGAAGGTCACTGTCTCATCCAGTCACATGACCGCCTTTAAAGAGTGCACTGAGCATGTGCAGGAATGACCCCCAAGTAATGACCTCACTGAGTCTGACGGTTATCAAGCAATAATGTCTGATTGTATAGAGTCTTATGGAGAAATGAGCCGACCTCAGCTTTGTCCTCATGAGTTTATGGTCTGTCTAAAACCTGGACGTAGTCTCCGAGACGTCCCCGCAGACTGTCTAAAACCTGGACGTAGTCTCCGAGACGTCCCCGCAGACTGTCTAAAACCTGGACGTAGTCTCCGTGACGTCCCCGCAGACTGTCTAAAACCTGGACGTAGTCTCCGTGACGTCCCCGCAGACTGTCTAAAACCTGGACGCAGTCTAGGAAGTGTAGTTTTGGCACTTCCTGTGTCGGTTTCCACACTCACAGTACTTCACTCTCCAGCTCCATGCTCGCGTCCAAAATCTGAACTTTAATCCAGACATCTGAGTCGTCAACCTTTTTATATTGTAGGAAAACAAAACATGCCGTCAGTTTATGTTTTTATATAATCTGCACTTTAAAAACATAGATAGATAGATAGATAGCATAAAGTAGTAATGAAGTATATTTACAGTGTATATTCAGAGGTCAGATAATAACCTTAATAAATAAACAGAATCAGTGTGACGTGTTTTCAGACTGATTCAGGATCAGCCGAGCGGAGGCTGAAAAACGCCCGCAGGCCAAATGTTATCTAACGTGAACGTCGGATCGGTTCAGAGCAGAAACATCGACCCAAACTGAAGTGACAGATGATCACTGTGACTCCCTGTGAGCCATCTGCTGCCCAGGAGGAGGAGGAAGAAGACGAGGAGGAGGAGGAGGAGGAGGACGAGGACGAGGAGGTTCAACATGTAGACCATCATCAGGGTCAGACTGGGACCTACGTTTGGTTCTGGTAGTTCTGGGTCGGACCCGTTATCCTCCTGAGTTGTTGAGACTCTTTGGAACACGTTGGCTTAGCGATGCATCACGTTGGCAGCAGCAGGATCTCCTGAGGGGGGCATCGTCCTGTCCTCAGCCTCCTGACCTCCACCAGGAGCAGCCTGCTGCTCAGCATCCAGCCTCCGCCCTCCTGTTGGTGTTTTCACTGGAGCACAAATACGTCATGCTCCACCTCTTTGATTTATCCATCAGTCAGTCAATGACAGCTTCATCGGAGCCTTTTCTGTTTTCGTACTTCTTCGGTGTCCTCGCCTTCACAAACGTCTGTTCAGTTCATTTCTGCTGTTTCTGGGTCAGAACTTTGTTTGTCTCTGCACACTGCTGCTCATGCAGAGGATGAAGTCAGCTGTTCTTCTTCTGTGATGACGTCTTTCAGTCTTCGTGTTCGTCCGTCTCCTTCAGGACACGCTGAGGCCTCCTTGCCTCAAACACGTGTTCTTGAAGGTGCATTCAGGGACTGTCAGCAGAATAAGAAGAACAGTGTTTGTTTTGTGCTAATGTAGCCTCCAGATGAACACACCACGTCAGCGGTGCAGGAGCAGGAGCCAGCTGTGTTGAAGTTGGACTTTATTTCAGTGTGACAGCGAGCTCTTCTGTCTGTCTTTGACCGTCTGTGTGTGTGTCCTCCACCCGTGTCCTCCACCCTGTGTCCTGTAAAACTGTAAAGCTGTGTGAGCTAATAAAACACTGCTCCTCCTCTTCCTCTTTGCTCCTGCAGGAGGCGCTGCAGAGTGTGAAAATGGCCAACGCCGTGGCTTCCTACGACCAGCTGGCCCACCAGGTGGAGGCGCTCCGTAAGGAGAACTCCCACCTGAGGAGGGAGCTGGAGGACAACTCCAACCACCTGTCCAAACTGGAGAATGAGACCTTCGGCATGAAGGTCAGTCTGGACCAACACCGTCAACACCACCACCACCACCACCATCAACACCATCAACACCATCAACACCACCACCACCATCACCACCATCAACACCATCAACACCACCACCCCCACCACCACCATCAACACCATCAACACCATCAACACCACCACCATCAACACCATCAACACCATCACCACCACCATCAACACCACCACCACCACCACCATCAACACCATCAACACCATCAACACCATCAACACCACCACCACAACACCATCAACACCACCACCACCACCACCATCAACACCATCAACACCACCACCACCACCACCACCATCAACACCATCAACACCATCAACACCACCACCATCAACACCATCAACACCATCAACACCATCACCATCAACACCATCAACACCACCACCACCACCACCATCAACACCATCAACACCATCAACACCACCACCATCAACACCATCAACACCACCACCACCACCACCATCAACACCATCAACACCACCACCACCACCATCAACACCACCACCACCACCACCATCAACACCATCAACACCATCAACACCATCAACACCACCACCACCACCATCAACACCACCACCACCACCACCATCAACACCATCAACACCATCAACACCATCAACACCACCACCACCACCACCACCATCAACACCACCACCATCAACACCATCAACACCATCAACACCATCAACACCACCACCACCATCAACACCATCAACACCACCACCACCACCATCAACACCATCACCACCACCTGTGGAAACGCTCATTTCATAAAAGTGTTTTTGTCTCTCAGGAATAAAATTTCAAACATTTTAAATTTCTTTTTTATTTTGAAGAAAATAAACAGAAACTTTAAATCAGACTGAAGCTCAAAGCCTGCTGGACATAAATCCATCAGCCACACACACATAAACATACATGTACGTGCACACATGCATGTGACCGCACACACAGACACACACACTCACGTGTCCAGATGTTTAGAGCAGCTGGATTATCAGAATCAGAACGTCCGACACAAAAACGGATCAGAGAGCTGCAGATTAGTTTCACAACACAGACACCATCAGAACCACCAGCACCACCACCAGCACCACCAGTCTGCAGGAGGAGCAGCAGGAGTTGGAGCTGGTCCAGACATGAAGGAATAACTTCCTCTGATATTAATATTTCTGTACCTGCTGCTCAGCTTTGACCTGTTCTTCTGGATTATGACGGACAGGCTGACGGTGGATCTGGTGAGATGTGACTGTCGTCAGCTTTCATCGTTAAATCCAGAAGATATTTTACTAAACATTCAGAGATTACAGACGACTGACACCGGCTCGGTTCTGATCCTGATTCTGTTAAAAAACTTTAAAAATGACATTTTAATTTTAATAATGTTATTTTTTATTCTTACGTTGGTGACGTCTTCCAGGAGCCTCCAACAACTCTGACAACACCAACAACACAGACAGCATCAATGTTAATGTAATGATGGATCTCACACGTAATGTAACGTAATGTCTCCTGGTTCTGGTTCTGGTTCTGGTGCAGGAGGTGTTGAAGCAGCTGCAGAGTAAACTGGAGCAGGAAGCGGGAACTCTGGCATCGTCTGGGCGGAGCGACGTGCTGCACCAACTCAAAGGTCTGAATCTTCTGTCCGGTTCTGGTCTAATGGACTTTAAAGTCTCTCTCAGCGGCTCCGCTGGGACCAGTCACCATCCACAGACAAATGAATCCACTCAATCAGCTAACCTGATTGGCTGCCGCTGGCTCTGCCTCGTTATGACTCAATCTGATTAAACAACTAATTAATGTCAATTAGTCTGAAATTCAATGAACTCCAACTGAGATTAACAACAGCAGAGTCCCATACAGAGGGAAGGAACGAGGGAAGGAAGGAAGGAAGGAAGGAAGGAAGGAAGGGAGGGAGGGAGGAAGGAAGGAAGGAAGGAAGAGAGGGAGGGAGGAAGGAAGGAAGGAAGGAAGAAAGGAAGGAAGAGAGGGAGGGAGGGAGGAAGGAAGGAAGGAAGGAAGGAAGAAAGGAAGGAAGAGAGGGAGGGAGGGAGGAAGGAAGGAAGGAAGGAAGGAAGGAAGGGAGGGAGGGAGGGAGGGAGGGAGGAAGGAAGGAAGGAAAAGAAAAGAAAGGATGGATGAGTGGCTTGTGTGATTGTTTGATTATGGATCAGCTGATTACTGTTGGTTTGATTATCGATCAGCTGATTACTGATGGTTCCTCCCTCAGAGCTTCACATGGACCTCACCAACTACTACGAGCTCAAACACCAACCTCACAACCTGAGGCTGCTGCCAGACAGCCTGGGAGGGGCGGGGCTAACAGGTGTGGGAGGGGTGGAGCTAGATGATTGTCTGGCTCTTCCTCCTTCCTCCTGCTCCTCGTCCTCGGCGGCGGCAGCGAGCAGAGCCAGGAGTCCA
Source organism: Argyrosomus regius (assembly GCA_946959425.1). Lineage (NCBI taxonomy): Eukaryota > Metazoa > Chordata > Actinopteri > Sciaenidae > Argyrosomus > Argyrosomus regius. The sequence goes on from OX336888.1 coordinate 573,598, forward strand.
CTCAGAGTGTCGTCCCGTCTGAGCTCAGCGTCCGGGTTAGAGGCCACCGCCGTCATGATGCCGCATCACTTCCTGGATGGAGCCCCGCCCAAAACGGCCGTGATCAGTGGGGCGGACGGACGCCAGAGCGACCACCACCTGGAGGAGCTGTACAAGGAGAGGTGAGCGTGTATCATGGGAAGTCTGTCTCATGCATCATGTGTTTTGTAGTTTAATTCCAGGTCGCCGTGACAACGTCACGCAGGCTGACAGCAACATGTACATGTGTGTCCGTCTGCAGGAACCTCCTGCTGGGTGAGATCGACCGTGAGGAGAGGGAGCGCTGCTGGTACTTCAGCCAGCTGGAGGCGCTGTCTCAGAGACTGTCTCAGCTTCCTCGCATCGACACGGTGAACACACGTTTTGATTTTCACAACTTTATTGATCCTCAAAGGAAATTAACAAACTACCAACATTAAAGTGGCTAACCGTGTCCTGACCTCTGACCTCTGACCTCGGCCTGTCTGCGTTGCAGTTCTCTCTGCAGATGGATCTGATCCGGCAGCAGCTGGAGTTTGAAGCCCAGCAGGTCCAGTCCGTGATGGAGGAACGCTTCGGCACCAGAGACGAGATGGTTCAGAGGACGCAGGTGAGACCGAGACCGCCGGCTGCTGATTGGATGGTCGTTATGATTATTTCATCAAACATCAAATTAATTATCTTCACCAAGAAACAAAACAGACAAGACAAAGACATCTGAACAGATGTTAGAGCATCTGGACGTGTCTGAACTGTGTGTGTGTGTTTGTTGCAGATGCGTGTTGCCCGGTTGGAGCAGCTGCAGAAAGAGCTGCAGGAGGCCCGAGGGAGTCAGGAGAGCCAGCTACAGGTCAGACATTCAGACAAGTACAATAACACACACACACAGCAGATGGTAAACTTCACTCAGACTCATTCTGCTGACAGTTGTTATGAAAATCGAGTTCATCAATGTTGGACCGAACCTGAAGTTCACTCAGCTCCTGGTTCCTCTGTACACTCTGCAGTCACCAAACTTTGAGCTTCATTGTTCTTTTCTGCACATTGTTGCTGCATATAAACAGTTCAACCTGCTGGTTAGCACCGTTGCATGGCTTTGTGGATTTGTGGGTATCACTCGAGTGGTTTAGAGCCGTGGTTCAGTGTGTTATCTGGTGGACTTATCAGTCTTCAGGTTTCTGCAACTAAAACGTCCAAGTAAGTCAGAGGAAACTTGATGCTTTACGTTGGTTTGTCGTGTTAAAGTACAGCAGTGATCATGAATCATGATGTTGCGTCGTGTACAGAAACCAGCCAAGATACAAAGCAAATGTCCACAGTTACTTTAGAAATATGAATTTCACTGAGATCTTTGGTGTGATTGGACCTGAAGGCGTGAACATGTTTATCCAGGTTGATCATAGGTTATCCTCTCTGAGCCACTGCAACCTACGATTACCCAGAACACCCTTCTTTGTGTTTACATGTATCTCAGGAGAGCCATAATTGCAGCCTTACCCTCCGGTCTACCTCTGAGTTTCAGTGGTTCACTGCAGCAGTCGTTCCCAGTCTAACTCCACCTGACACAGCGACACTGAGCCGTCATAGGCCCAGACCCAGAAACCCGGGTACAGAGGCTCAGTGAAAGTGGAGGTGAAGGTGTGAAGGTGGACCATGGTGTCCTGAGAGATGCAGTAAAAGGACAGAGAGCCTTTGGGCCAGTCCAGGTAAACCCCAACTCTGCGGCTGAAGGGTCGGGGTGAGTAAGACCTGAACCTCTTGTTATCGTGGCACGGCGTGTAGCTTCCCTCTGAACACTCCAGACTCCAGGACCGCTCGTTGTGACCCAGCAGACAGCTCTTCGTGTCTCCGTCTCTGGAAATGCTGTTGTATGTGATGCCTATGTCGGCGCCGCCGCTCCACACCACTTCCCAGTACACCGAGTCCAGCAAGCCCTCCCTGCACAGGACCTGAGGACAACGCTCAAACCGGTCCGGGTGGTCCAGGGGTCGGTGTTCTGACCACACTCGAGTCGCCTTCCTGTTGCTGTCGGTCAGATGGAGCTCTGAGTTGGCGGTGTTGGGGTCAAAGGTCAAATAGCAGGCATCTGAGGGGCAAAACAAGGAACAAGATTAGCCGATTCATGACCTCTGGTTCCTGATTTTTAAAGACTTGCTGCTTCAGGGTGCTCTGATGCTTCAGGCATAAAGTGTTAATACTCAGTAGGAGTTAAAGCTCTATGCAGACGATATTGTAGAGTTTATTACAGACACGTGAAGCACAGATATAAAGAAGAAGATATAAAACAAACTTACAGTTTTTCACCAACCACAAGTCTTCTCCTTGCTGATCCCTGCGAGAGCAGAAATAATCATCATGAATGATAATTTACTGTAAAAATTAAGTTTGTTAAACAGTTTGAACATGACAGTAAAGTGTTACTGGTCTTCTAGTGGTTTGACTCACCTCATGTCGTCTTTGTTAGAGTCTCTGAGACTCAAGAGGCAGATCCCAGACGACTGCCAAGGAAGAGATGGCTCCTCTGATTGTTGTTGTTGTTGTTCTTCTTCTTCTTCTTCTTCTTGTTCTTGCTCTTGTTCTTCTTCTTCTTCTTCTTCTTCTTCTTCTTCTTCTTCTTCCCCGTTTATCGTCTCGTCTTCTGCTGACACCAAAGAAGAAGAGTTGTGGCTCCACTCTTCACACTCACATCTCTGCTCAGCTGTAGAGTTAATACAGACTATATTATATGTAACAAACTGTAAAATAATGTTTTCTATAAACAAAACCCAAACAAAATGCTGATATTGTACAATTGTGCCAACCTTCCTGTGATGTAGGAGTCACTTCCTCACTTTCAAAGAGAGTTTTCTCTTCAGATCCATCCAGTTCATTGTCCTCCAGTTCATCCACCTGGTCTTTCATGTTGTTGATGTTCTCTGCGTCGACTGTCTCGTCCTTCTGCTCGGAGAGGTTTCCCCTGAAACCATCGTCCATTAGTTCCTCACTTGTCTCTGAAAATGTCTCTTTGACTGTCTGACTGTTCTTTTGGTCTCTTCTGAACAGACCCTTGAAGGGTTCGTCAGTCCTTTCAGCTCTCGAGACTTTTATCTTGAAGGCGTTGGATGAGTTTTCCTTTGCAGTGTCTCTCTGTTTTGAAAGACCAATTCTGAAGACGTCTTTGAAATGATTGAAGTCTTCTTTGAGAAAGCTCAGAGGGTTGATCGTCTTCTCTGTTGACTTCATCTCTTTGTCCTTGGACGAGTTGATGCTGAAGACGCTGGTTACGTCCTCTTTAAACTGGCTAAAGTCCTCCTTCAGAAGATCGAGTGTGCTGCTGACAAGTTTATTTTCGGACAAAGGGCGGTCCTCGTTGTCCATCTTTGTCTCTTTGTCCTTGAAGACTTTCAGCACTTCCTCCTTCAGAAGACTTAGCGGACCTATGGTCCTGTTTGTCTTAAGAAGGTCTTTCATCCTCATGTTTTTATCCTTTTGGTCTTTTTCATCAGATTCATTCATCTTGTCGTCTTCAAGACTTTGTATTTCAGGCTCCTTACGGTCATTTTCCTGTGAAGGTTCCTCAACGAGACTCATTTTCCGTCTTTTGTTCAGTCAAACTTGTTTCAGCAGAGTTTTGTTGCCTCTCTTTATTTCCTGTTAGACGCAGTGAATCGTTTCATTGTTGGAGACTTCATAGAGTACCTGGTTGAACAGATCAATGTAGAATTAAGTCAAATATTAACACCTAATGATGTACATTAACATAACATTTAATTTTTGTAGCAACATGTTGGCCCTGCGCTTCAAATTATGACGCTGTGAGATTCCCCCTAGTGTTCGAACCCCCCACCCGGCTGGGACCTTTTTGGGTGGAGTTTGCATGTTCTCCCACAGGTTTATAGGTTATAG
>OX336888.1:585000-667500 GCA_946959425.1 Argyrosomus regius
TTTATATAAATACACAGATCATATATTTGTACTTGATAGATAGATAAATAAATACTTGATATAAACTGATCAATCTCTTCTTCTTCTTCTTCTTCTTCTGTGCAGCTGTCTGGAGCTGAGAAGCCCCCTGCTGGAGAACCAGAGAACAACACGTCATCAGCTGCTGCAGCAGGAACTGAAGCTTCTGCAGACGGAGGCAGCAAGGTGAGACATGAACACACCACAAGGGTTAATGAAGGGTTAATGAAGGGTTAATACAGAGAGACATCGGCCCGGTTTCACAGACAAGGCTTAAGCCTAGTCCCAGACTAAAATGCTGTTTGAGCTGGCTTAACTTTAAGTCACTTGCACAGACTTAACTTAACATAGTCATAGATTTAGTCTGTTCTGGATTAAACAAAGCCAATTGCAAGAGGGTAGATTAGAGCTACTCTAGGACTAAATTGAAGTTTATATTAATCCTGCAAAGAGGCAGGTTTAACTTAAGCTTAGTACTGTCTGTGAAAGGGAGCACAGATGGTTTGGGAGCATGGAGTATTTGGAATATCTAAATGAAGACCAATATTTGCTACAGAGGCCAGCCAGACAAATACTTGTGGATAGGAGTAGTCCATTGAATCAGTTTGATGAAATAACTTTCCGAGACCGCTTCCGTATGTACAAAGAAGATGTACTGGAGATCATTACTTTGCTTGAGCCTAGACTTTCCTCCATGTCTCAAAGAGGAAGGCCTGTACCCAGTTCTCTCCAAGTTCTGATCACTTTGAGATTCTTGGCATCAGGAACCTTTCATCGTGAGACTGGTGATTTGTGTGGTGTCAGTGAAGCAACAGTGTGTAGAATAGTTCACAATGTCTGCAGTGCCATTTGTGAACTGAGAAATCTGTACATTAAGTTCCCTGATGCTGCTGAGCAAGCCAACTATAAAGTGCGATTCTATGAATATGGGAACTTCCCGGGAGTGATTGGCTGTATAGATGGATGTCATGTTGAAATCAAGTGTCCATCAACTCCTGATGCTGAGGAGTACAGGAACCGTAAGAACTGGTTTTCCATCAATGTTCAGGCTGTATGCACTCCCAATTTAGAGTTTTCAAACATTGTTGCCCGTTGGAAAGGAGCAACACATGATTCAAGGATTTTTCACAACTCTTCATTGTGTGCTCAGTTTGAGAGAGGGCAACATAGTGGACTACTACTTGGTGACAGTGGATATGCTCAGAGTTCCTATTTATTCACACCTTGGCCACATCCCACAACAACTGAGCAGCAAAGATACAACAGAGCTCATATTCGCACCAGAGGGATGGTCGAGCGTATGTTTGGAGTGTGGAAGAATCGATTCCAGTCTTTACGCAATACACTTCGTTTTGAGCCAAGAAGATGCTGCAAGGTGATCATTGCTACAGCTGTGCTGCACAACTACCTGAAGCAGCATAATTGTCCTGACCCTCCAATGGAAGAGCAGAATGATCCAGATGTGCCCATGCCCGTGGCAGGAAATAACCAAGGGGGACTTGCGCTCAGAGCTGCTTTCACATTGCAGCACTTCAGTTAGAAAAAGGATACATTTAACCATTGAATGTATTGATTATGGCTTGTTTTTGCCTTAGTAGTGTTTGTTGTGTACAACATATATAAATAGTGTGCTGAAAAATTAAATGAGATACTTAACCAAGGCTGTTCTAAAATGTAGGTTGTGGTGACTACAACACTCACACTTTTGTCAAGTGAAAATAATTTTATTTTCACAACGTATTTCATTACATTCTCTCATGCATCTTTCTTTGAACAGCTCTCCCTTCTAATTTCATATCCAATTCAACCTGTAGAATTCTCATTTTCATGTCATGCTCTTCTTTCAGATATTTCATTTTCTGCTCATGAAATTCAAAGGCTAACTTTTCATGCATGGACATCCTTTTTGGTCTCTGCTGGAAGGTGGTGGCAGCATCTTTTCTCCGGAATGCCATACCAGATGTGGAGGGTGCACAGTCACTGTGCACTGGCTCTTCCACCAGTGTTAGAATGATTTCCTCTGGGAAAAAACATCACAAAACATCACATGGTCCTTAGAATGAATTAAAAATAAAGATAGACACAGACAGTGGAATAATCTGTATGTACAGAATGAGGTAACTAATTCACTTTCTATGGTATATTTACCATTTGTGCTCAGTTCTTCATGTCCACTGTCCAAATGGTCATCATCTGGTATACCATCCAGAGGTTGCTGGTCCTCCATTATCCCAGTCACCAAGTCAGCCAATTCATCGGTCTTGTCTTTACTAGGTGGGGGTCCACCACCAGTAGTAAATCTCTCTCTTCTGGCCTCTGCATTCCTTTTTTCAAATCTAATTTGATGTTCTTCCACAGAGTCTATGAAGGCAGATATCATTCAATATAAACAATGTCACAAAACTATATGACATCTGTGATATACAGATCATAATAGACATGTCTCACCTGCAGTTGCTGTACCGCTCTTGTGGTTACATTTTCATTTGCATTGAATTCACTGCAAATGGCAGCCCAAGCACTCCTCTTCCTTTGTTCAATAGCAGCACTATGGCCTTTACTTTCAATAACAGCATGATTTCCCACAATTTGTTTAAGTAGAGTTTTTTCATACTCAGTATAGTTCTTTGAGCGTGTTCTTTTAGCTTCAGCCATGTTTGGTGTCAAAATTCCCTCCAGCAAAGCTCTCCTCAATTACATTCCAGGTTTTTATGAGCACCAATAGCCTAACAGGCTGTGCTCCCACTTAGGCTAATGAGGCTTGACCCAGGTGTTCTCGTTTAAGCTTACTCCAGGACTCCACAGTCTGGGACTAACTAAGACAAATGTAAGCCACGCTCATGCAAGCCACTTACATGACCTAGCTTTACTAGTCTGACTTAGGCCTACTCCTGGCTTGATATAAGCCTTGTCTGCGAAACCGGGCCATCGTGTCTGTCTGAAGTTCATTTGGAAGAATTTAACTTCATCTTCAAATTAAAAGAAACCAAATGAATAACTCATCATTTACTTCAGATACTCCAAATACCTCAAATACTGTATTACAAGTCCTGCATATATACTCGAATAAGTAGAAGTACCTCATACGTGTACCTGAGTAAGTGTACTCTGACCCCTCTTCAGATGGAGATGGTCTTCTGGATGCTCTCCATGCTCGCTAACAGAGATAAGGAGGAGATGTCTCGGACTCTGCTGGCTCTGTCCAGCTCTCAGGACAGCTGCATCGCCATGAGAAAATCTGGCTGCGTCCCTCTGCTGGTCCAGATCCTGCATGAAGCTCCGGGTACCGGCAGCGGGCCCGGGGAGACCTCAGCGGGCGGTACGACGATGGGCTGCAGCCGAGAGGCCAAATCCAGAGCCAGCGCCGCCCTCCACAACATCATCTACTCCCAGCAGGATGAGGGCCAGGCCCGCCGCGAGATGAGGGTGTTGCACATGCTGGAGCAGATCCGGACCTACTGTGACAGCGGCTGGGACTGGATTGAAAGTCATGCAAGGACACCTTCACCCGCAGGAACCAAAACCACCGGTGAGTCCAGTTCCCTCTAAACCTGAGTACCTATAACAACCAGCGCCTCAGGTTTGTTCTGTACTTGTAACCCATTAATGAGTCCCCTCACAAGTGACCTTCCTCTGAAACCTTCTGTCCTATCCTTTATCTCCAGACATACCTGAACCTGTGGACCCTCAGATCTGTCAGGCCATGTGCGCCATCATGAAGCTTTCCTTTGAAGAGGAGTACCGCCGCGCCATGAATGAATTAGGTTCGTCAAACATCCCCAAACATCTCCAGTTTTTCCCGACATCAGTGACGCGTTCTGCTCAGAGTTGCGTGTTTTCTTCCAGGTGGTCTGCAGGCGGTGGCTGATCTGATCCACCTGGACCAGGACATGTACGGCATGCAGAACGACCCCATTAACATGGCGCTGCGCCGCTACGCGGGGATGGCAGTGACTAACCTCACCTTCGGAGACGTCGTCAACAAGGTACAGAGAAACACGACACAGTGGTGGAGTCCTGCTGTTGTTATTATGGTATTAACCTTGATGTTAGCCTTAGCATGTTGTTAGTCTTATCACACTGTTAGCTATAGTGGTAGCATTGTAATGTTATTAAACCTTGGTGTTATCATTAGCATCATTAGCTTGGTCTGAGATGACTTCCTGCTTATGCCTTAATAATTATGAGATCAATGTAACAAGATGATAAACAGTCATCTGTTAGTTTAGACTTCATATGAACTGCAGACAAAAGAGACCTGATGGTTGGTTTTTCTCTAGTCCCAGCTCTCACAGACAGACTGAAATAAATGTGATTGCTGCTGTTTGTTTGACCTCCACCTTGTCTCCCTTCAGGCCACTCTGTGCTCAAAGAAGAGCTGCCTTCAAGCTCTGGTGGCCCAGCTGGCCTCAGACAGCGAGGAGCTTCATCAGGTGGTCTCCAGCATCCTGAGGAATCTGTCCTGGAGGGCCGACATCAGCAGCAAGAGAGTCCTCCGAGACATCGGCTGCGTGTCTGCGCTGATGACCTGCGCCCTGCAGGCCACGAAGGTAACTGAAAACAAACCAACCCACGCACATGAAGTGCAACAAAAACAACAAAAGAAACAGAAAAGGATTTCTCTGCAGAGTAAAATACTATATTAAACCTTAACCCAGGGGTAGATAATTCCTGTAAGACTCTGCTTTGTACATGTCCCTTTGTTATTTGTCTGGTTGGGGTGTTTGTTTTGTCCTGAGGCGTTCCATCTCATTGCTTAAAATAACAGCAGTTAGCTTAGCTTAGCCTAAAGTCGAGAAGCAGGTGGAAAAGGTAAAAAAAAATCCACCTGCCAGCACCTCTAAAGCTCACTTACAAACTTTATCTCATTTTACGGTGGTTCGTGTGCCGGACAACCTGTAGAGACTTTGGGAAGTTACTGGTTCCAGCCAAGAAGTAGTGAAGTGCAAAACTTTCCATGAAAGGTTTCCATTGTTAGGACACGATTTTTTTTTTCAATTTAACCCTCATGATGTCCTCCCGATTGCCATACAACCCGCCTGGTTTTACTTTTTATTTACAGCATAAAGTATAAATTGTCAATCAGTTCTGCGTTACACCTTTAGTCTTACTTCAGTCCAACCCATTACCACAAATATTTCCCTTTGTTTTGGAATTTAGGGCCAATAGACCTCGTTTATATGAAAGTGTACTCTGTTGTTGAGTTAACAACAGTCAGAATGACCCCAAGGACAACACGAGGTGTTTCTTTCTGTTTCTGTGTCTGTAAAATAAAACACTTTTTTTGTTTTGCTGGTTTTCCAGGAGTCGACCTTGAAGAGTCTTTTGAGCGCTCTGTGGAATCTGTCAGCTCACAGCATCGACAACAAGGTGGCCATCTGTTCGGTGGACGGAGCTCTGGGCTTCCTGGTCAGCACGCTGACGTACAGATGTCAGACCAACTCGCTCGCCATCATCGAGAGCGGCGGAGGGATCCTTCGAAACGTGTCGAGTCTGGTCGCCACACGGGAAGACTACAGGTAAGTCAAACACTGGCTGAGTAAAGTAACATTAAACCTTAAAAGTTATTACAGGTTCATTTTTATACCGTAACGAAATCAACAGTAATGTCAAGGATCAGTGATTTGTAGGAAAATGGGAAAAACCACTGGCACAATCCATCAATAACTATACTACTACTAACTATAAAAAAATAATAATTTGCTTCGTGTGGATGTAAAAAATTTATTGAAAAGCTTTTTCGTTGTTTCTTCTCAGGCAAATCCTCAGGGACCACAACTGCCTCCACACTCTGCTGCAGCATCTGCGGTCCCACAGCCTGACCATAGTGAGCAACGCCTGCGGGACTCTGTGGAACCTTTCTGCCCGAAGTCCAAAAGACCAGGAGCTGCTGTGGGACCTCGGTGCAGTTAGCATGCTGCGCAACCTTATCCACTCCAAGCACAAGATGATAGCCATGGGCAGCGCCGCAGCTCTAAGAAACCTCCTCACCAATCGACCCCTGAAATATAAGGATGCTGCAGTCGTATCTCCCGGCTCCTGCATGCCCTCGCTCTACATGAGGAAACAGAAGGCTCTGGAGGCTGAGCTGGATGCTAAACACCTAGCAGAGACTTTTGATACCCTTGAGAAACAGAGCCCCAAGCACTTGACCCTCAACAAGCCTCTACGGCACATTGAAAGTCTGGCAAAGGATTACGCGTCTGATTCTGGTTGTTTTGATGATGATGAGGCTCCAAATGTCTCCAGCAGCCTGGACACTGGGAGCTTTTCTATGCTGTCCATGTTCCTTACCAACTCTAACTTCCTGCAAAACCAGCCACGTAAGAGGGACAGTGAACCTGAGAGAGACATAGATCCGCCTCACATGGCTGAGAAGAGACACGCACCTACTGACGATGTAGTATCTGCTGCTGCAGAGAAGCTCGCCAAAAAGATCACCAACACGGTTGCCAAGATCGATAGGTTAGTGGAAGACATCACCATGCACACATCCTCAGAGGACAGCTTTAGCCTCAGCTCTGAGGACCACCTGGCAGACTGGCCTTATGGACTGGATGAACTCAACGAAGCCAGAGCAAAATCATGCTCTCCCTGCCGTCTCTCTGATACAAGCAGCTTGGCCCACAAAGAACGCCTCAGTAGAGCCCACGCCCTCTTGCGCCTCAAAACTGCCCATACAAGTGTGTCAACAGACAGCCTAAATAGTGGAAGCACCAGTGATGGCTACTGCGGCAGCAAAGACCAGATGCGACCTGTTCCAAGAGCTCTAATGATGCAACAACGACCCAACCAGCTGGATCTCAAGGTGGCTCATCAAGATTACCTTAACCTAGGACCTTCTGTCCTGAATGAGACTAACCAGCAAGATATTCCTGAGAGAGACTCTGTGGACAACAAAGATGTGAAAGCTTTAGAGTTCAGCAGCACAGATGCAGAAAAGAACCAGGATCAACCTGTGCAAACACCCGTCAGTGCATCCACTAAGGTATCCTCTGATGTCAGCATGACTTCAATTAAACTGTCTCCTTCCTATCAACAGGTCCCGCTCATTCAGAGCGTGGCCAAATTTGGAGTAGCAAAGACGGCTATCAATGTCCAGGCTGCCCAAGCAATGAGGAGGCAAGCATGGGTACCGACTGTGATGACTGGGGGGAGTATTACAAAATTTTCTCCAATGACATCCACTAGAAGCCCAACCATCGGGACGATGGAGACAGTCCAGAAATACTCGGTGGAGAACACCCCGATTTGCTTCTCCCGCTGCAGTTCACTTTCCTCCCTCTCTTCTGGCGATGGAGCGCTGGATGGACAAAGTGAAAACGAGCTGGAGAGCGACTCATCGCTAGAAATAATTGAAGTGGAGGATGAAGAAGTGGTGAAGAGAGCTGAAGAGGATGAAACTCTGGAGGATCTGAGTGACAGCCAGCTGCTGATGACGGATTCAAAAACCTTCCCCAGCAAAGAGACCGATCCCATCGAGATCCCCTGTCCTGCCAAAAGGGAAAAGGTGTTCCTCAGAGGAGCTTCACCAGCCATACTTGAAGACAGATCTCCATCCAGTTCATCTGAGAACTACATACATGAGACACCCCTAGTAATGAGTCGCTGTAGCTCCGTCAGTTCACTGGGCAGCTTTGAGTCTCCCTCTATTGCCAGCTCAATCCAAAGTGATCCATGCAGTGAGATGATTGATGGAACAATAAGCCCTAGTGATCTTCCCGACAGCCCAGGGCAAACCATGCCTCCCAGTCGAAGTAAAACTCCATGTTGTGTTGAGTCAAATGGACCAGAAACACAGGCCACAGGAATATCAGGACAGTGGGAAAACAGCCTGCGAAAGTTCATGGAGATCGCAGACTCCAAAGAGAGGTTTAACCTTCCTCCTGATCTGGACACCATGATCTACTTCACTGTGGAAAAACCCACTGAGAACTTCTCTTGTGCTTCAAGTTTAAGTGCTCTGCCTCTTCATGAACACTACATACAGAAAGACGTGGAACTGAAATTGACCCCTCTACTCCAGCAAAATGACAAAAATCTCCCTTTCCCTGATGAGGATGAGCAAGGACTCGACCAGGGGGAGAGATACAGTGAGGGCAACTCAGACGACGACATAGAAATCTTAAAGGAATGCATCAACTCGGCAATGCCCTCCAAGTTCAGAAAAGTAAGACCTTCGCTGATGACCACCATCCCTCCTCATATTCTGAATTCCCGAAACCCAATACATCTCCCAGTGTACATGATGCTACCAAACGGTAAAACCCAAATGTGTTCTGGGAGGAGAATTGTCATCCCACAAAAGGACTTCAAATTTGATGATTCATCCTTCACTGATTCTGCAGAAGGTACACCTGTTAACTTCTCCAGCACAACATCACTAAGCGATGAAACACTTCAGTATCCTGTAAAGGACAGAGGGGCTAAAGACTGCACCGCTAAAGGGATGAACAAACAGGAACTGGTCGATGATGAGGCAAAGAGGATTGAAGACTTGAGGATTTTCTCACACTTCCACAAACCCAACAGGATGAACTACCCACCTGAGATACAAATGAACCGAGCAACCAAACATGTGATTCCCACTCAGCGGGTGCTGATGCAAAGCAAAGAGGTAGCTGATAGAGTGGCAAGCCAAAGAAATCGTGATCAGTCTCCTAACCAACAAAAGAGGAGGCAAGGTCAAGGTCCCGTCAGGAAACTGGAACTGCCTGTTATAAAGCAAAACACAGACGGTAACCTTAATGTGGGAGCACAAAAAGGAAACGCAATGTTTCGACAGATGACTCGCTCTTCAGAGGACAGTAACGGCTTCTATGATGACGAAAATGAAAAAGAGGAAGCGATGAAACGAACAAGTAGAAAACAGACCAGGGAAGCAAGTAGAAATGCTCTCTCCCGGAGCATGACAAATATTGGCAGGATTGATAATTCCCAAAGCAAGTCCCGAGGGTTTCACAGGATAAAACAGAACCTGATAAAGGACGAATCCCTGGCATGTTACTCACTCAGCTCATCTCTCAGTTCACTGAGTGATGCCGAGTTTGAGGATCATAAATCAAAAGCCCAGCAGATATGGTACAAGAACAGACACAACAAAACACTTAATATGGTGCAACAAGCAAAGCCTATGACCATTCATAGCCAATACGAAGAACCAAGCTCCCCAAGCTCTGTAAGCATGGATTCAGAGGATGACCTCCTTCAGAAATGCATAACATCTGCCATGCCGAAGCAGAGAAGGAAGCTTGCTGCCAGGAAGAAGAAAGCAGAAAACACTCAGAAACAGAAACAGAAGGCCTCTGATGGGTGGAACATCGATGAGGAAATGGATAGTGATGATACGGCATGGGATAAAGATTCAGACCTCAACAGTGTTGAATGGAGAGCCATACAAGAAGGTGCTAATTGTGTTGTCACTGGACTGCAGGCGTCAAAGTCTCAGGAGCCATCTTCTGAAGAGACTGAATCAGTCCTGTCATTCATGTCAACATCCAGCTTCACACCCAAAGAAAGGAAGTTTGCTAAAGATAAAAAGGCAAATAAACCTCTCGACTTCGCTCAGCGCAAGCCAGTTCCAAACTTACCGGTGGTTTTCAGAGGCAGAACAGTGATCTATACACCGAAAAAAGAAACCGCTCCATCACAGAGACCTCCTCCCAGGAAAGTGCCAACCAAGCCAGATGCTCCTAAGAACCCGAACCTCGCTCAGCACAGATCAAAGAGCCTTCACAGATTAGGCCGCCCCCAGGAAAATGAATTATCTTTGCCAAAGAGAAGCTCTACTCCACCTCCAAGGATACCAAAAAGTTCATCCTCTGGATCATCACAAAGCTCTACACCTTCTAAACAGTCGCAGAAGAAGATAACATCCCCGATTCAGGCAAATAAACCCATCCAGAAAAAGAATGCCTCACCAACTACTCCACCAGCTAGTAGTCCCCCTGAAAGAAAGGGACGCTCTCCTGTTGTGAATCAAAATGAAAAATCTCCACCGCCTAAAACTCAGAAGTCACCTGTCCGAATCCCTTTCATGCAAAATTCAGTCAGACCCAGACCTCTGTCTCCTCTGGTGACAAACCAAACAACCTGCAGACAAACCAGTCAGGTCAGTGGGAAAAGGGTGCCACCCCCCAATCGATTTGAACTGGTCAGGATGACTTCAGTCCATTCAAGTGGTGGTGAGTCTGATCGCAATGGATTCTTGAGACAGCTGACATTTATTAAAGAATCAAAGAATGCACTGAGACGCGATGGCTCTGGACGCAACATGCCTGGATCTCAGAATGGATCCCCCCGCAGAGCAGTTCCTGGAGCTTCAGCTGTCTTCCTTTGCTCGTCACGCTGTCAGGAACTCAAGGTAGCTGTGCAAACCCAGAGAAGGGTGCAAGTAAAAGGTCCAGGACAAGCACAGCAAGTCCAGAGGCCAGACTGTGGCCATCAGAAGCAGACTACAACCCTCTCCAGAGCAACCTCCAGTGAAAGGGACCTATCTGCAAGACGCCCAGGCAGGAGAACGAGCTCTGAAAGCCCCTGCAGGGTGGCTCAGCGAAACGGGCCGGGCAGAGTGTCTGCAGCCAGGCAGCAGCAGCAAGACAAAGATACCTTTAAACGTCATGCCTCATCACCGAGCATAAACATACTGAGCAGAGTGACCAGCCGTTCTTCCCTCCGCTCTTCATCATCTGATTCGAGTGGAAGAGCAAAGAGCGAGGATGATACAAAGAAGAAAGGGCAGAGATCTGCATCTCGGATAAATGACAGAGTCACCTGGAGGAGGATCAGGGATGAAGATGTACCTCAGATCTTGAAAAGCACTCTGCCAGCCAATGCATTACCTCTGGTGCCTTCTCCTGACGGGGAAAAGCCAAAGCCACCAGCTCTTCCAGGAAAACTGCCAACCATCCTACTTGCATCACGCAAGACAAGTGACGCAACAGTCCAGACAGAAGACTTTTCAAACAACAAGACCAACTCGAGCACTTCTCCAACAGTTGATGCTCCAGTGACGTCAGAAGAAGTGGCTCGACTGGCACTACTCAGAAAGATTAGTGCCACCTCCGGGGGTGACGGAGATTCAGACGGGTCCCTGAGGAGCCACAGCACCGTCTCCACAGGAACATCAGACAGCCATGTAGGTGGAGTTGTCCATTTCCGCCAAGGATCCCCCAGCAAGGCCGCCCGAGTCACTCCATTTAATTACACCCCAAGCCCCATGGCCTGCTGCCTACAAGACGCACAGAGCCAAGCAGCCACAATCAATGAGAAGTCACGGGGGAAAAGTGAGTCGTAGGACGTTAGGTGGACGACATGGACTCTCTCCTGTATGAAACTCAGCACTCAGGTGGACAGACAAGGAGTGTGCTGGTCCCTATACCTCGGGTATTGACCCTTTACTTTCCCCATTCACTCACTGCATTCAAAGTTTTTCTCCCTGAACAATTGATCAAAGCTTCCATCTACCATTCACACAGGGTTGGATGTATGCATTGAAACAGGTCTGACACAAACAGACCATCAATAACTTCGAGAGATGCACTTCATAGAAAAACGTCACACGAAACAGAAGTGCATCTTTTTGTACTTTTTTGTATTTGTAGAAAATCATTGCCTGGTAGAAACGTAGTGGAAACTTAAAGCAAAAGACAATGAACTTGATTTCAGCACATAAATCTCCATCGGTCTCCTCGACAGAATCGATAAATGAACAATATTATGCAAACTTTTGAAGGATTACTCAGCTGGACTTTTACCTGAAAAGGTACAAACTGTGGCGGACTGCTGACAGACTCTCACAAGGACACAAATACACGGACACGTGAAGTCTTTTTTTACATACAGTACATCAGCGCTTTGGGCCTTTGCCTCACCACTCAACTGAATATGATACACTGTTAGCCTTTCCTGTTCCATGTGTGGAGCTCAGTGGGGTTGGCGATTCTTCAAATTAATAATGCAATCACCTTTATTCCATTTGTCTTTGTTCTTTCCACACTTTAGCTGTAGACGTCTAGATTATTTATTCCTGGACTGAGATATACTTTGTAGCTGTTTTTAGCAGCTCAATATTCTGTATATTATGGTAGCCTGATTTATTTGGAGTGCACCAAAAAAATCAATTTGAAGGGACTGATTTGGTGTGAGCTACAGACCTGAAGGTTTAGAGTTAGCGATAAAATCAAAGTATTTAATCTGCCTGATGCAAAATTCAGTATTTCTATGGAGCAGTCTTACTCAGTGATTTGCAACATTGCCTGCAATGACCTAAGTCAGTGGCAGATTTACAATATCTAGATATCGTCATATAGCCCAACCCTTTGCTCAGATTATTAATTTGAGGGTATGATTCATCAAAAATCACAGATTTTCACTCCGACACCCTGCTGGACTCTAGTTTCATCACTGCTGCAGAACATATTATAGCAAATACTGTCATTTTCCAGACTGTCAGCTGAGTATCTTCACACTCTCCTGTACTCTTTGTCTTAATCAGTATTGTAAATAACTTGCAGATATATGAAATCTTCAAAGCTTCCCAGTGGGCAAAAGAATCTCTGACAGCATGCTAATATATTCACCGACTGTGTACACACACCTTAACATTGTGGATGACGACAACGACGTTGTCATTCGCTGGTAAAATACTTTATAAAGCCCGGCGAGAGCATTACTAGCCATCTGTATTCAAGTGCCGCAAAGACCTATAATGCTATAAACTGTCAGCGTAGATGAACAACGCCTCCGTTAATCGAATGTGACGACATTATATTTGTGTTTGCTACTAGATTCAGACACTGTTTGCTGTTGAGTATTTCCTGTCAAGAAACAAACGCCGGTCGGGCTTTGAAGGGCGCGTCACCACTGGAAGTCTTTATAACGTGTTAATATCTGCTTAACTGTGTTGCTGTAAAAGTAGTGATAGGTCGAGAAGAAGTCGAATATAAACACGATGAATATTCTCTGTAGTTGTACCATCACTCCTCCATGTGTGCACGGAGATCAAGATGCTGGACAGAAAGAACATTAATCTACACGAGGGGGCTGTTTATTCAGAAGAACGAGGTTTTGTATTCACGACTACGGCCCTACTGTATTTCCAAAGCATGTTTTGAGTATGAATAAATCCAGAGCAGCCGTTGAATGCAAAACTTTAAAGTCCCAACGGCCATTTTAAGATATATAAGTGATACGTCACCCAATTCTACTGTATCAAACACTCACCTACTGTCCATGGGTTCAGATGAGGGTCGATCAAATGTTCAGAAATAATTTAAAGGAACCGTCTAACAGTGACACCTAGTGGCTAAAAAACTGGTACTGCAGTACAGATTCAAACACAAACAGACTAACTGAAACAGTGGACAGTGCACTGTGGTAAACCAAGAATATGAAATGACCTCTGATATAGTCAAAACCTTTTTGTCCCTCATTTGAGCCCATAGCTGCTGAGTGTTGAGCGTTTAATACTATGAAGACAGATTTGGGGTGAAAGAATCACTTGAACAGCCCCTAAAAGTTCAATCAGGATGAACACTGTGTGAATGAGACGCACAGGGAATTTGGCTCCACGTTCAAACGCCATCAGAAGGTTCTGGAAGTTCGACCGCCATGAGTGTCGGCGGCCTTGTTCAAGTCCGACTGGAGATGAGATCTTAGACGAGTTCACGTCCAATAATGTAGCTCTCGCTCTTCATTTAACTTCTTCCAATTCTCAGACTGAATATTCTGCTTTAAATAACATGAACGTGCATGTGACTGAATCAGTGATCCGATCAATTACCAGACGACCCTTTAGTTGGTGATGTCACAGGTCGTCATGGCAGCGAGGTCCCAGCCTTCAGGGCGTGAACAAGGCCACAGCGGCGTATGGCGCCATGTGAAATAGGCAAAGCAAGAGGTGTGTCATAATAAATGTTTTCATCTAATAAAAAGTGACGTGTTTCATTAAACTCACGTGTCGACTTTCCTTCACACCGGTCAAGAAACATGACGTCAACAATACGGTGGTGAGCCGGACTTTGAGGTGACGCTATCCGTGTTTCAATACACCAAAGAAAAGGTGTAACCACCATCGTACAGGCCGCCTGTCACAGTGGTCGAACACTGAATGTTCAAACACTTTACACTCTGTCAGAGCACATATACAGCCGGTCTTAACATGTGGACACAATCACCAAGTCATACTGTGATCAGACCACTTAAACCAGTTTTTAAGGTGGTCTGGGACTCGTGGGACCACATATATGTTCAATAGTGTAAAGTCTAATGTGTCCCGGTCCACGTTGAAGGACCGCCTGTTTACTCTCTGACCTGCTGAGGTCAGCAGCAGATGTTTGTCACAGTGTCTCTGTACGGTGTGTGTGAAGTTTTACCTGCAGACATTTAGCAGTGAGGTGTTTGAACTCTGTTTCATCATTTACACTGAGTTTATGACAGAAGAAACATTTTATTGATGGTAAATATGTCAAACTTTACAGATACAGGAGCTAACTTCACTTTCATCATGAGGTCTTGGTCCGTGTTATAAAACAGTAATAATAAGTGAACCTGTCTCACTGCTGTACAGGCAGCTGACTGCTGCTTATATAAACATGCATCACCGTGTGTGACCACCAGAGGGCGCCACTCTGACCACATGAGACACAAACAGTGAAGAGCTGCGGGTTGGTCACCAACCAGGTCCGGCTGAGAACAGTCAGCAGAGCCGCCGGGTGCTCGGCACCAGGAACGACCCGGACTGAGAAGGAAGTCTGTAACGGCCGAGGTGAGTCAGAGCGTTTGACCTTTGACCTCCATCACATCGTTCTCCAGCTGTTCCCCCGCAGCTCGAAGCTCCTCCCTCTGCTGCAGCAGCCGACCTCTGACCTCCTGAAGGCGCTCGTTCAGCTCCAGGTACTGACGGCACTGCTGGAACCGGGACTCCACGTCACTGTCTGCAGGCCGGGCCGAGTCTGAGGGCAGAACCAGCCAGTAAACTACAGGAGAACAGTCAGTAAACTACAGGAGAACAGTCAGCAAACTACAGGAGAACAGTCAGCAAACTACAGAACAACAGTCAGCAAACTACAGGAGAACAGTCAGCAAACTACAGAACAACAGTCAGCAAACTACAGAACAACAGTCAGCAAACTACAGAACAACAGTCAGCAAACTACAGGAGAACAGTCAGCAAACTACAGGAGAACGGTCAGTAAACTACAGGAGAACGGTCAGCAAACTACAGAACAGTCAGCAAACTACAGGAGAACAGTCAGCAAACTACAGGAGAACAGTCAGTAAACTACAGGAGAACAGTCAGTAAACTACAGGAGAACGGTCAGCAAACTACAGAACAGTCAGCAAACTACAGGAGAACAGTCAGCAAACTACAGGAGAACAGTCAGTAAACTACAGGAGAACAGTCAGTAAACTACAGGAGAACGGTCAGCAAACTACAGAACAGTCAGCAAACTACAGGAGAACAGTCAGTAAACTACAGGAGAACAGTCAGTAAACTACAGGAGAACGGTCAGCAAACTACAGAACAGTCAGCAAACTACAGGAGAAAGTCAGCAAACTACAGGAGAACAGTCAGTAAACTACAGGAGAACGGTCAGCAAACTACAGAACAGTCAGCAAACTACAGGAGAACAGTCAGCAAACTACAGGAGAACAGTCAGTAAACTACAGGAGAACGGTCAGCAAACTACAGAACAGTCAGCAAACTACAGGAGAACAGTCAGCAAACTACAGGAGAACAGTCAGTAAACTACAGGAGAACAGTCAGTAAACTACAGGAGAACGGTCAGCAAACTACAGAACAGTCAGCAAACTACAGGAGAACAGTCAGCAAACTACAGGAGAACAGTCAGTAAACTACAGGAGAACGGTCAGTAAACTACAGGAGAACGGTCAGCAAACTGGAGAACGGTCAGCAAACTACAGAACAGTCAGCAAACTACAGGAGAACAGTCAGTAAACTACAGGAGAACAGTCAGTAAACTACAGGAGAACGGTCAGCAAACTACAGAACAGTCAGCAAACTACAGGAGAACAGTCAGTAAACTACAGGAGAACGGTCAGCAAACTACAGAACAGTCAGCAAACTACAGGACAACAGTCAGCAAACTACAGGAGAAGGAGTGGGGTGAGGTGAGGAGGTTTAAATCAGTATCTAAACCACTAGTCTAGTCCAAGTCCTGCAGACTGGACCGTTTAACAGGACTCAGGGGGTTCTGGTCTGTTCTGTTCTGTTCTGGTCTGGGCGGGTTCACCTTGTCCAGTCCGCTGCAGGATGCTGAAGACCGGGTCGTCGGGAGCCGCTCTGCCGACGTCCTCCAAGATCTGATCCACAGTGGGGGGGTCCGGACGACTGGGCAGAACCACCCGCTTCTTATTCTTAGAACCAATATTCATCCTGCTGCAGACAGACAGGTTCAGTCTGAAGATCTTTCAACATAAACAGCTGTTCTGTTTGTCATCAGCTTTAATGTTTTCATATTAATGTTTTATTGAATCATATTTCACTGTGTTCTCTACATGTGACATTAAACTGTGATAAATCATTAGATCTTACAGGAGGACATGAATTCAAACAGATCAGCTGATTCAACAGTCAGTTAATAATCCGGTGAAATGTTTCACAGCCGAATTCAACAAAAATACCTTAAAATTCATAAAACACGTCCGGTACCGACACAGCGCACCGCTCGGTTCTGCACGCAGCGGATACAGTTTAACTCAAACCGTTAAACGGGGTTCTGTGTGAAGGATCCGGGCCGGGCCGGGCCGGGCCGGGCCGCAGCTCCTCGGCGGCTCTTACCAGAGTTCAGTCCGCGGGCCTCAGCGCTGATCCGGCCTGTGTGCTGCCACCTGGATCGGACCGGACCGGACCGGAGGACAGGAACCGACCAAATGCTGATGAAAACACAAGTACTGCTCAACAAACACGACCCAAGAGAACCGGACAGACGTGACGTACAGCACGTCAACGTTACCTGCCACGTCACAGGGGACGCACAGAGGCCACGCCTCCATGAAACGTCATCATCTCGCGTCTGCTCAGTGAGCTCAAACCAGCTGTTAATGAGTGACGTCACTTCCTGTTCTTTAAATTTCATATACATATACACACACACACACACACACACATATATATATACATATACATGTACAAAATTGGGCTCCCTAGATTTAATTAGATCTTTCAACATGAGCTCTTGCAAAAAAAAAAATAATAATAAAGAAAAACACACGCAACAAACCCGAACATGCACCTTTTTTTTTGCACCCATATATATGTATATATATGTATATATATATATATACATATATATATGTATATATATATATGTATATATATATATATACATATATATATACATATACATATATATGTATGTATATATATATATACATATATATACATATACATATATATACATATATATGTATATGTATACATATATATGTATATATGTATATACATACATATACATATATATGTATATGTATGTATATGTATACCATACAGTACATACAGTATACTATATATCATTAGATATGTTCCATTTCATTGTATTTGTACATAAATATTTTATTCTTCTATATAAACGTTGTTTTCTTGTTTTAATGAGTCTGTGATGTCAGAGCAGTTTTATTCTGATTAGTATTTTTTTATTGTCATATCGATGTCATCATCATAATCAAACAAACAGATACATAAATAACAAACACATGAAGAAATGAGGACACACAGTGTCACTGATGAAGCACTGCAAACTGATGTTGACGTAACATACGTCCACTTCCTGCTACAGGTGTTCAATATTACACCTACAGACACAAAGAAACAGGAAGTATGACGTTCACCTGTAACTCACTGCACACCTGCAGCCTCAGCGTCACTTCAGCATCAGTTTCAGGTACTCTGCGTCCAAAGATAAATCTCAACTTAAAGAAAACAATAAGAAACATTGTTGTCCGTTGAACTGATTCACAGTTTTCATATTAAATCCTGTTACTGAGGTATAAATACAGAAATACAACATGTGATAGAAAAAGTCTCAGAACAGATCGTCTGCTCGTCCAGATCTGTGAGGACGAAGAGGAAAACCTTTGCCCTCTGCTCCTCCTCTTCCTCACAGAGGCTCCTCCTCTTCATTTGCAGCTATCTGAAAGACTGAGAAGTCAATACAAGTCAATAGAAGTCAATAGAAGTCAATAGAAGTCAGCTTCCTTTTAATTTCCACAGAAGTCTCCTGGACAGATGAGATGGTGTACACTTCCAAATAACCCTGGAGAGTATTTGAGTCAGTGTCCAATAATAAACTAAGAATATGTGGATCACGAGGGACAAACAGGGTCTAATGCTGCTTGGACACAGGCGGGGAATGATCACTCCCTGTCGGTACTTCACTGAAGATGTGTCCAAGTGCATCGAGACATGTATGTACGCAACTAAGAATAAATGTACATTTGCTATTTTTCCAGTAATGTGATAATAATAAAACAAACATTGTTTTCTGTTTCCTGCCTTACCGTCAGTCGACAGCGAGCTCATCCTGACGTACAGTACAGACATGGAACAACAGACACACAAAAATATGAGCTGAGGAAGGTGGAGGTGTTTCTGTTCAGGTCTCCATGTCAGCTCCATCTGCTGCTACAGCCACCAAACAAAAAGCTGCTTCACCTTCAAACCATTACTGATGTTCTACAGGGGTCACTGAGGTTCATGCTAACTCTGTTCACACCACATCCACTCTGTTAAATATGCTACGAACACCAAACTAGACTTACCGTACTGCTTAACCCAGGAAATGCTAGAACATGTGACAAGACAGCTGGGTTAGCATGTTAGCCCTCATCTCTGAAAGACGTTCACAGATTTAATGAAGAACACAGCTGACTGCTGTCCCAGTAAAACTGCATTTAGACTGATGCTGTAAAGTGCAAACACCCTAAAATGGAGCCATTACAACATGAACGTGTTGGACAGAATGCTAACCTCTGAGAACATGACACAGTTATGAGTCGATGGTACAAACACGTCTTTGAAATAAACAGAGTAAACTTATTTGGCCTGTTAGCGATCAGTGTAGCTAACATGCTAACTGTCAGATAGCAATGTAGCTTTGTAACCATTAGCAAGTCCATAGTTAATTAACATGTTACAGGGTTAGCTCTCTGGCTACAGTAGGGCACAGAATAACCCTGCAAGTCATACATTTATTATATTTTATTTTATATTTAAAGTCAATTCAGAACCAATTCTTTCAACAACGACCTCAACATTGTCACCAAGCCTCTTAAACTATTATTATCCTATTTTGTGAGGAAACGTGGACAAACTTTGCCGTGCCAATATAGACTCATTAAAATTTAGCATAAAGGAGGAAACACTTGGTTTACTACATACTGGTCGATCTTCGCCCGGCTCTGAAGGAGCGACTTTGGCTGCTGATGTTTCTGCCGACGTACTCGGTAAACTCTTCGGTTCAGGCTGATTGACCTGCTGCACCTGAGTCACCAGAGCTTTATTCTTCATCAGAGTGGTCAGGACTGAAGAGAGGGAAGGAACATTCGTTCAAGAATGATTAACACTGGAGTGTAACCACAGTGTGCTGGTGTTGAATTGGTCCGTACCTTCTCTGGTGAGGTTCTCGGCAGCACTCATGGCCTTTCCACCAAGGTCGCTCACCATGTTGTCCACCATGGCCTCGTGGCGGAGGAAGACGGGCCGAACCACTTTATCGTAGATGATCTGGGAACCGTTCCACGACATCGGAGCCATGCACCACAACAGGAAGAGACACTAGACCACAGAGGGCAGAAAGACATGGACGACTCGGTTTACTTTAACTCATGTGACATCTTGATCTTCACTTCATCCCAGATCAACAAATACCTTATTGTCGATATTGTAGAGTGATCATAACTGATTGGGCTGTGCAAGAACTCGACTGTAGTATCAGTATCAGTGTTATCTCTTTTCACCTTTTATTAAATGTTCTTACGATTGTGAATCTCCATTCTGATCAAGCCACTTCAATTTCAGGCTTAAAGGTGCAGTGTATAGGATTTAGTGACATCTAGTGGTGAAGTTGTAGATTGCAACCAACTGAATACAGCTCGCCTAACCCTCCCGTTCAAAGCATGAAGGATAATCTACCGTGGCCGTCTAAAGCCAGTAGAAACATGGCGAAGAGGAGTCTGAGGTGATAAAACCATAATGGTTCTTATTTCAGGGTAACATACGCACATCAAAACGCAGTTATGCAGATTATATTCCATTTCTGCCTGTACATTATTTAAATGTTACGGATACAGGTAACAGTGGACTTCATTATCACTAATAAGTCAAAATATTCAGGCCACAAAGAGCATTTAAAGAGAGTCACAGCTTGATAGTTTGACCCAAACTTAAGTGTTAAATGTTAATCGGAGCTCTGAATGAATCATTTGGTATCACAGTGTCGACATATTTAGTGATGCAGCTTCACATAGTTTGAGTTTGAGCTTTAAAGCTGCACATGTGTGAACATGTGTGGGATCATCTCAGTGAGCTGCTAAGGTAGCATCGTGTTAGATAACATTAGCTTACAGTGCAGTTTCACAGGACAAGCTGCTTAGCTCTGAAATGTCTGAAGGTTCTTACTGGAAATGCTGACCTTAAAATATTGATGTTGTGCCAGCAGTGAAAATGTCCCTGCAGAGCCACCGTTACTCAACAGTTACACACTGAGATTTAGCGTGATGAGCTCACATCGTGCAGCCTCTCCTGACTTAAATCAAATATATATAAATATCATTTCTACTTCCTGTAAAACAAACGTGATGTGTGCTTATGTAAGCTTGATCCAACCAATAATATTACAGCATCCATCCAACAGAGAATACCAAGAGAACCAGCCGGGCTCAGACCAGAATCAAACCCAGCCTCAAAGACAGAGGGGGGGCATGTTGGATGACAGCGGTACCAGCAGTACCGAGGTGATTTGTGGAGTTTTCTGATGGACTTCTACTAACTCTAATGTGAGCTGCCGTTAGCTACATAGCTAGCCGTGCAGGTAACGTTAACTACTAAGGTTACAGTCTCAACAAACATGGTTCTTCTCACCTTGAAAGCGTAGTAAAACGGGAACCAGTACAGGAAAATGTCGGAGAAGAACTCGCCCAGACTGAACACGCCGTACACCACCCAGTACGTCAGCCATTTTGTGTCGTCTTCTTTGCTCGGACTTTCGATGGCTTTGATTCTGCAGACATGAGAGGAAACCGCCAGTCAGAGAGTCTCGGGTCAGCGGACCAGAACTCCCAGTCTGTCCCAGTCTGAAAGATACTCACGAGTAATAGGCTGGATACACAAAACCAATCAGGTTGCAGAGGAGGGAGGCACCATATCCATACACCAGGTAGAGTCCAGTCAGTGAGACGGCACCTGGACGAGACACAGCAGACGGACCTCAGGTCAAACACTTATTACAGTTATGATAGAAACACAAAGATCGACTTTAAAATGTTAGATGTGAAATCAAACTGAAATCCAACCAATGGTCTGAAAGGCACCTGGATAAGCTGATTAATCAGCTGTTGTGACAGTGCAGCATGATGAGTACTAACGAGCTCAACCCGCACAGCAAACATGGATGTTTAAAACTCGTCACAGTTAAACATGTGCAGATATTCCCACACACGTCCTGAACACCTGAACACACCGCGGACAGGAAGTGGTGTCCTACCTCTGATCAGCTTACGTGGCGGTTCACACATGGAGGCCGGTCTGCTCTGCGCTCTGTCTGCAGATAATCTGCTTTAAGTTTAGAGCGAGGGGGACACGGAGAGCCAGGCACTGCAGTGACATCATGATCCGCTGTATGAGCGCCACGCTTCATGAATACTCTCTGTTCACTGTGCACGACGTGAGCGCCGCTCAATACACTGATTCAACATCCAACATGCTCACAGAGCCCATGAACATCCCTCACTACACTGAACCTGCATCCAGCTGGGCCCAGAACAAGAAGGGCTCCACACCAAGGTCATCTAACTGATGGCTGATTCAGTCTCATGAACATTCACATTATTTTAACATATTCAGTACAGTTAAATACAGAGCGTGAGCCACGTTATTGGACCTGAGCTGAAGCCGGAGAACACGGACAGAACCCACACAGATAGTGGGTTCAAACCCAGAACCTTCCTGCTGTGAGCAGCACTGCTAACTGCTCCAACCAAACTGAAGAAATGAAGTCTCAAACTAAAGTCAGCATGGACGTCTGTGTTTAACCCTTCATTCACCACACTCACATCAATACACAAACTTCAGGTCAGGTGTGTTATTCATATTTTACACTGAACTGTAATTTGACTTTTTATTATCTTCTGTTCTCTGACTGGATCTCGTCATGTCGTCTTCTTCTTCTATGGTGGTTTAATGAGAATCAGCTCTCCATCATCGTTCAGTTCAGTTTCAGCTCTGTCTGATGGACAGCATGAAATATTTTAATACTGAAAAAGACGACACAGAAATGAGTCTGTAAAGCAGCCGTGTCCAGATTTAGGGCCAACACTAACATTTAAAAATGAAAAACAATAAAAGTTACATACAAATGTTCTCTAACAATTTTGTTTTCATTGTCCCAATTATCTTTTTTTTTTTAAATGACAATGTAACCAAATCTGAACCAATCAGGCGTGAACAAATCTACCTGACAGATCAGCTGATCAATCATCAGTAATACAATCACCACCTGATCAATCAGCTGTTTACACAGAGCAACACCACCAATCATCTGGAGTGTTTGTGTCAGCTGATGACACAGAGAGCACTGTAAAAAATGTGTGGAAAATAACTGGAACTCATTTTTACAGTAGTTTTCTGTTAATTTACAGACGTCATCTGTAGATGAACAACCAAACTGGTATTTTAAATATTACACAAATGAAATGAACATCTGTAAAACTATTAGTATATTCAATCTATTGAGTTTAATCTGAATAATTCAGTTACAATCTGTAAAATAACAGCGTGTCTCTGTAAAACCTGGAATGGAAATTATCAGTAAATTTATAGTTTTTCACATTTATTTGAATTTTACTTTAATTTTACAATTTGTGTCCACACACAGCTGTCTGCTCATTGATTGGTTAACTGATTGGTGGATTGATTGGAGCAGGTTTAAAATGAAACTTTAAACAGAAATTCTGACCCAGAAAAGTTCCAGAACATTTCCAGGTTCATGTTCAGACAGCAGCTGCTCGGTGAAGCTGCCGTTATGTTCACCGGAGGATTAACTGAATCCTCCTCAGTTTTCCATTAACACATGACAGGAAGATTCAAACACACTGAAATATGAACACAGTGAAAGAAATATAAAGTATTGATTATTGAGTGATGATCAGCTGACGTACCCGCTGCGATGATCTTCTTTTTGATGCCCGTTTTGTCCTCGATCTTTCCCAGAAAGTCCGTCACCACGTTCTTCTCGTTCAGAAACTTGTCAGCTCGGTCTCTGATGGACGAGAGGACGTCCAGCACTCCCATGATGGTCCTCAATCAGGTCCTCAAACCACAGAGACGACGGAGGAAGACGAACTGCAGCTGACGGTCAAACAAAGCAGTGTGTGTGTGTGTGTGTAATCCTCTGAAGGCAACAATCTGCTTTAATGAGGAGGGAGGAGGCCACCTCCTCCCTCCTCATTAAAGCAGATTGTTACCTTCGTGGGAGGAGGTAGACAAGAAGAAGAAGGACGCTGCTCCGCCTCAACTCTGTGATTTACAGAGTTTCCTGATGGACAGTGAAGTAAACTGTAGCTGCTGTTAGCTAATACACTCCCCTGTAGCCTGTAGAGGGCGCTCACAAGACTATCTTGTTGCAGCAGTAGATGACTCTGACAGCGGCATGCCTCCTCCGCCTCCGCCTCCTCGACGAGATGAAGCTGACAGCAGGAATGCGTCGTGCAGGCCGACACACGTCTTCAGTCGACATGTGAGCTGATAACAAACTGACTTCAGAGCAGTGTGACAGAAAAACAGAGAGGAGATGAGAGGATACAGAACCATCAAATACACTTTATTCATCTTCTGCTACTTCTTCTGGGTGAGTCCATCCGATTAACACCATCACCTTCACTAACACACACACTTAAACTTGTTACACAGCATGGACTGACACACACACACACACACACACAGTGACAGTCAGAGGACAGACTGAAAACAAACGTCTGATTTATTTCAAAGAAACTAACAAAGAACAGTTTTTTAAAGATTTACAGAAAATTTCATTTAAAGCTCAAAATGAATGACCTGTTAACTATGGGGCCAAAAGTGTGTGGACACTGTTTGTGTTTTAATGTTGTAACATCACAATGTTTCAGTATAGAGTGACAGAAAGAAAGAAGCTCTCTCAGATTTGATCTGTCCAAATCTCCAAAACTTCTTTGGTTCAGTTTCCCTCCTGGTTCCCTGATTAACGCTCCACCTCTAAAATATGGACTACTCCATCGACTCCCTTGATCTGATCTGACAACCTGTTTGTGCTAAGCATGATTTATTACAGTGTTCAGAGTATATTTATATATATATTTATATATATGTACACTTGGGACAGTTTTTGGCAACAACCCTGATCCATCACAGTCAATAAACAATAAAACATCATGTTTGGGTCTTTACAACTCTATTTGTTTAAGTGGAAGTTGGTTTGATTTTAACACAGTTAAACTACTTCAGTTTCATCTCAATGTGTCCAACATAGAAATATGTCCAGGGTGTATTTAGCCTAGCTTAGCACAAAGACTGGAATCAGAGGGAAACTGTTAGCATAGCTCTATCAAAAGAGAACAAATGCGGGTTCTCCTGATGAAACATCATCTCTTTGTTTTTGTCTGCAGGTTGTGAGCGCCGTCCTCACAGCGGTGGGGATCTACGCCAAGATCGCAAAAGAGAAAGGTTGGTCCAAAAACGATAACAGCGCTACTACCTCTGTGTAACTCTGTACTAACTCTGTACTAACTCTGTGTAACTCTGTACTAACTCTGTGTAACTCTGTGTAACTCTGTACTAACTCTGTACTAACTCTGTGTAACTCTGTGTAACTCTGTACTAACTCTGTACTAACTCTGTGTAACTCTGTGTAACTCTGTACTAACTCTGTGTAACTCTGTACTAACTCTGTACTAACTCTGTGTAACTCTGTGTAATTCTGTACTAACTCTGTGTAACTCTGTACTAACTCTGTACTAACTCTGTGTAACTCTGTACTAACTCTGTGTAACTCTGTACTAACTCTGTGTAACTCTGTACTAACTCTGTACTAACTCTGTGTAACTCTGTACTAACTCTGTACTAACTCTGTGTAACTCTGTGTAACTCTGTACAAACTCTGTGTAACTCTGTACTAACTCTGTACTAACTCTGTGTAACTCTGTGAAACTCTGTACTACCTCTGTGTAACTCTGTGTAACTCTGTACTAACTCTGTGTAACTCTGTACTACCTCTGTGTAACTCTGTACTAACTCTGTGTAACTCTGTACTACCTCTGTGTAACTCTGTGTAACTCTGTACTAACTCTGTACTAACTCTGTGTAACTCTGTACTACCTCTGTGTAACTCTGTACTAACTCTGTGTAACTCTGTACTAACTCTGTGTAACGCTGTACTAACTCTGTGTAACTCTGTGTAACTCTGTACTAACTCTGTACTAACTCTGTGTAACTCTGTGTAACTCTGTACTAACTCTGTGTAACTCTGTACTAACTCTGTACTAACTCTGCGTAACTCTGTACTAACTCTGTACTAACTCTGTGTAACTCTGTACTAACTCTGTACTAACTCTGTGTAACTCTGTACTAACTCTGTGTAACTCTGTATTAACTCTGTGTAACTCTGTACTACCTCTGTGTAACTCTGTGTAACTCTGTACTAACTCTGTGTAACTCTGTGTAACTCTGTACTAACTCTGTGTAACTCTGTGTAACTCTGTACTAACTCTGTGTAACTCTGTACTAACTCTGTGTAATCAGCCTTTAACACCGCAGGACGTTGACCTGGTGTCAGTCAGCCAGTTTAAGAACTTTTTTTACACAACAAACCTACAACCTGATGTGGAAGCAGATTATAGAATAATCTTCAAGCTTCAGTGTGCGTGTCAGCTTCTACAAACAAATCTCTGATAACATTCCTGAGGATGAGTTAATCAGACGTGTTTCAACTGTTACACCATGTTAGATATGATGGTTGAACAGAACGTGTGTGTGTGTGTGTGTGTGTGTGTGTGTGTGTGTGTGTAGATGTGGTTGATACCCTGACCTTGGATCCAGCTCTGCTGTTGATCGTCGTCGGCTCCGTCATGTTCCTCGTCACGTTCCTTGGATGTTTTGGGGCGCTGCGTAACGCCACCTGCCTGCTGAAGACGGTATGACTGATCAGCTGGTATTTTGTGTTTATTAGACTGTATGGGGTTCACTGGATGAAACGTCAGCTTCATCAGTGATCTTATACTTCAAACTTGGATGCCAAGCTTACGTCAAAACATTACACCAGACACTAGAAGGGAACCCACAGTTTGAAGTGTAGTATTTGATGACTGACAGGTTGGAGGTTCAGTACGATATGTTACTATTTTATATTTTTTGTGTGTCGGTGCTGCTGAGCTCTCACCGTTCAGGTCATCTCGTGATTGTTTCTTCAGTTTCTGGGGATCCTGGTGGCTGTCCTCCTCCTGCAGATCGCCGCTGGAGTCGTGGGATACCTCTTCACCGACATGGTAACATCACAGACAGGAAATATAACTCAAACTAAAGAGCCAAACATGATGAAGCTGCTGCTGTTGTTCAGGTGATGGAGAGGACGGAAAAGCTCATGATGAAGGCCATTTTCCGCTACAGGGAGGACCAGGACCTGGAGAACGCCATCGACTTCATCCAGAAGAAGGTGAAGAAGAAGAATGACTTGTGTCTTTAAAGACTGAGAGGTGGTGTCCGACCGTTTACAGTTCAGCTTGTTGTGTTTGCAGTTTCAGTGCTGTGGAGTTGAGAGCTATAAGGACTGGTCCCAGAACGCCTACTTCGAGTGTTCGGACACTAACCCCAGTCTGGAGGCCTGTGGAGTTCCCTTCTCCTGCTGTGTTCACCTACAGAACCAGGTCAGAACCTACAGAACCAGGTGAGAAACACAGTCTGTACAAACCCAGCTGTGTGGTCCACAACAGGTTTATGACCTGATATGATAAAAATACATTGAAACACTTCAGTAGGTTTGATTTTTACACAAACAAACAGCAGGACATCATCTGCATACAGACAAATATTAACTTTGGGTATTTATCTTTACTTAGAGCCTCTATTCATAGAAGGTAATTCAAATCTAAAGAGTTCCTCTGGGGGGCATGAATAAGATATTATATGAAGTAAAAAATATTGAACATGGTTACAAAGCATTCTTTTTCTTTGATTATGAAACATCGGAAATGCATATTTTACGTTTTCGCAGCTCATCAGACATTGTTAGAAATGTTTAAATCAAATTTTGGGCTCAGGTCACATCTGTTATGATTATTTTCTACGTTTACACACAGCTTTACACCAGATTATTGATATGTTATTTCACGTGATGTTTCCCGTTAGATAGACAGGCAGACTCAAGATAACCAGAAACATCTCTCACCTCTCTTTTTCTTCTGCAGACGGTGTTGAACACCATGTGTGGTTATGGGATGCAGCAGCTGGACGAACATTTGGCCGCTCAGGACGTCTTCACCATCGGCTGCCTGGAGAAGATCGTCTGGTGGGCCAAAAACAACCTGCTGCTGGTGGCCGGTCTGACAGGGGGCCTGCTGCTGCTCGAGGTAATGCTGCCGACTGAAGGACCGGTTCAGTTCACGTCCAATCAGAACCTCAAAACCAGTATTTAAAATCTGTACAATATATATGTCTATTTAAAATCTGTATAAATTCTTCTAGATGTTTGTCATGTTGTTGTCCTGTAAACAGACTTTGGTTGCCGTGAGCGTTGAGCTGTGAATCATCAGGTTAAATGACAGAAAGCTTCCTCCGGCAGGTCTGCATGATCTGCCTCGCTGCTGCTCAGATCTCCAGGATAAAGAAAGTCCAGCGACTGAAGGAAGAAAACGCAGCCAGAGGAAGTTCAGAGAGGAAAGACAGCTACTGGTATCCTGCGTTTGCAGACTTGGACGACGAATGAAACCTGATCGAGGGGACGGAAACGAAAAATCTCATCTGATGAGGAATTATCACTGTGTGGGTCAAAAACAGATGAATGTGGATCAAAAGGAGAACGTGAATTTAAAATGTTAAAGTTCTATAGTTTATTTCATGTGTCTGAGGCTCTCAGACGGTGAATGATTTGAGGAGTTTAAACTTCTACCTCAGCTAAAAGCCTCAACATCAGATTCATCACACTGAACGCTGTAAAAAGATATTTTTATATGACAGAGATTAAATCAATTTGAACATCTGCAGGTTTGACTAGTAGAAGATGTGATGTGTTAACAATGTGTATGATGTATTAACAATGTGTATGATGTATTAACGATGTGTATGATGTATTAACGATGTGTGTGATGTGATGTATTAACGATGTGTATGATGTGATGTATTAACGATGTGTATGATGTGATGTATTAACGATGTGTATGATGTATTAACGATGTGTATGATGTATTAACGATGTGTATGATGTGATGTATTAACGATGTGTATGATGTGATGTATTAACGATGTGTATGATGTATTAACGATGTGTGTGATGTATTAACGATGTGTATGATGTATTAACGATGTGTATGATGTGATGTATTAACGATGTGTATGATGTATTAACGATGTGTATGATGTATTAACGATGTGTATGATGTATTAACGATGTGTATGATGTGATGTATTAACGATGTGTATGATGTGATGTATTAACGATGTGTATGATGTATTAACGATGTGTATGATGTATTAACGATGTGAGAGAATAAAGCTTCACTCTTCTTTTGTTTTTCTAAAGTGATTGGAGGGTAAAGGAGAAAAAAACTAACTAACTAACTGGAAAAGTTTAAAGTTTTATGTCCATCTGTTATTTATTGATGGAAATGTATTTTTGAATTGTCTGTTTCTTTATTTCATACTAAAGAAATCAATAAATAAGCAGAGAAGTTAAACTGATAACAGAATTAAATTAAATAATTCCTTCCTGTCGTGTATTTTTATTTTAGTCTCACTGTCGACCAATGACAGTCTAATTTAATTGCTTATAGTTTTTATCTTTATGTTTTTATAGTTTTCTATTTGCACAGGTTTAATTTAATAATATTAATTAATTAATTTATCTTCTATGTTTACTGTCTCATGCTGCTAACTGAATCAGGATTAATAAAGTTTCTATGGACCGATTTGCTGCTGACCTCTAGAGGTTGCAGGGTTCATTACACCAAACAATGAGACCTGGATCATTTTAGAAGGACTCATTATGGAGAGCGGCTCAGCTCATATATATATGTATATACATATACATATATATATGTCTGTATAAACTGCTGGTAGTTTGATGTAGTTTGAATTACACATTATTATTTTTTTTATTATTCTGAGTCTGTGTTTACAAGCTGCAGCCTCTTTTATTGAATAAATGTTGAACTAAAATCTTTTCACAGCGTCGAGACGTCGAGGTTTTCTGCAAATGTCCTTGAGGAGAGAAACTCCCAGCATGCAAAGTGAGGAGACCCCTCAGTAAACCTGGTTAATCCCCCTCATCAGGTCTTCATTGTGAGTTTAATCTGTGGTAGAGGATTAGCAGCTGAGACACCTGTGGCTGCGTGCAGGCGGAGGGATTCGGTCCCGTGCCGCCTCACGCTCGCTTTACTGGATTAATGAGCACGCCGCTCTGTGTTAAAAGTAGCAGCAGTGTTGTGATGTAGTGACGAGTCCTCATGAGGATCCATGTGTTCCCTCTGCTGCACGTTAACCTCCTCAAACAACAAGTCTTTATGCTACGCTAAGCTAATGTTAACTTAAACGTCACAAGAAAAAGTGATTAAAACATCAAATGAATACATAAAGGCCTCAGAATATTAAATATGTTAGCTTCCTCCCAGTGACACCAACATTTATCATCGACAGCAAACTGCTCTGAAAAAAAGGATTAATTCCAGATGTTTATGAGACAAGATTCAAGGGTACAAATATCTCTTGAATTATCAAAGTTAACTTAATTCAACAGCAGTGATTGAGAGCGTTTGTGACCGACGAGTGGTCATGTTCCCAACGGACTGGTTAGCTTTCTGGTATTTAACCCTATCAGTAGTCACTAAACGTCTAGCACCACTTTCACAATGTTTCTGTGTGAAAGATTTGATTTGATGATTGAAAGTTACCAAGAGTTCAAACTTGGCACCCCATGATGGATTCAGGGCTTTAGCTCCTGTCATGCTAATGTCATGCTCAGACCCGACAAGTCGACACATATACATGATTACTGGAAGAAATAATAACGTATATGAACACAGTGTTTATTTTCACATATAAATAAATGACATAAAGACATGTTTGCTTTGGTGATATGTGAAGATGCTGCAGGTTGTCGGTGTGCGTTGGCAGATGAACTTTGAGGTTTATGATTCAAACGACAGACGGTTAAAATTAAGGCAGGTCTACATTTTCATGTTCAACTCTACAGAAACAACGACTACTTAAACACAGACTAGTTTAAAGGAGCACTTTGATTTATTTTAAGTGAGTTTAAAGGACTGTATCGTCCACGTTAACTTAATTATTAAAACCTTAACAACGCTGTCTTTGTGGAAGTTCTCGTGATCGCTCACTGAATCTGAGGTGAACGGCAACAAAATAACATTAGCTTGCAAAGTGGACGAGCTACCAGAGACTACAGAGAATTCCTCTCATAAAGTCAACTCGTACAAAGTTACTGTAGTCTCATTAATCCACTGTAGTTTGTCATATTTGTCATTTTTCTGCTAAATTTAACTTAAAATACTAAAAAACTAAAAATCGTCTCATTCGTCTGTTCGTTGAAGATTTTAATGGAGCCCAGCAGATGTCATGGAGGGAAGAAATGTACACACACAATAATGAATTATACTGTTGACTGAATCACATGTGCACGTGATTAATATATACAGTATATAGTACTTATTGTTCTCCAATGAACATATATCCATATTTATTACGATATCCATAAATAAATAAATGTTAGCTGTTGCTAACAAATATTTTCATAGCCTTCATTAATCTGGTGATTATTTTGTTGATTAATCAACTAAAGATGCAGTCATACCGGAGAAAGACTCATTCCTGGGACATAAAATACCAACATAAATGGACACCTGTTGGTCGTCATGACTGATCCTGCCTTTAATCGATTAGCCACAGTTTCTCCGGTATGTCTTCAGTTGCCGTGTTTTGTCCGTCTAACAGTCTTTAAGATATTATATTTCCAGTCAAATATAACAAAGAAAAACAGCAAATTGTCACATTTGAAAAGCTGGAATCAGACGTTTGTTTGATCTAAATAACTGATCAATAATCGACTAATTGTTCAATCTCTATCCATCCATCTTCGTGGATACTTTGTGAATATATTTGGACTGTCAAATAAAGTTGCGTTATTCTTAAATTGCTGAAACATATGTTCTTAAAATGTCAACATTGTGTGCGTTATTCTTTTTGAACATGTTTTATAATTTATTCATTCAGCCACATGACAGACGCTGGACTCCTTTTTGGGTTTGGAAACATTCAGAAACTTTAGACTCGAGACTTTGTTGATTTCTTAATTAAAAAATTAAGAAATCAACAAAATTGAGGTGAAAAGTTTTTCTGGTTCTGTGACACTGTGATCGACACATCATTAGAAAATAACTGAATCTGTTTTGAATATTTTGTAGACCAAAGAGAGGCATGAGATAAACAGGCTAGTGTCTGTAGCTGCAGCTGACGTCGGTAAGGTTCCATTAATCCCTACAGCACTTTGTTTACTTCACAACATTCAAGTCAACAACAACAAGAGGAAAATAAAGCACGAGGACTTCAAATGAAGCCAGGAAGAACGCATGCCAGCATGCTGTCAATACAAAGACGACAGAAGAAGAAGAAGGTTGAGTTTGATGGAGGTGAAGAGCACTTGGGTTCATTCAGCCATCGGATTGGACGGATTACCCTTTAACCTTCAACCAGTCTGAGTACCGGCCAATCAAATACAGAGTTCAGTCCAAGGTTTGTTGAAGTGGTGACACCTGAGAGACAAAAACTGTCAACATAAGACGGAGATGAGGTTCAGAACAGCAGCACGAAGAAGATTCAAAACCTGAATGTTTGGGATCTTTGTTTTTAGATGAACCGCCATGTTTTTTAAATTTAGTCCAATGTGAGTTCATCAGAAAAGATCTGACTTTGTTCTGGATGATGAACAGGTGAAAAACTAATTATCCAGGGACTGATCCACGTCTCCGCCTAAAAAACACAGGATCAGGGCTGCTTGTTTAGGGTATATTCCGGTACGGGGGTTTGGTATCACTTGAAGAATAGGAGTTTCTATACTGATATCAAACCAACACATTTTCTGTTGCCTAACTATGACAAATATAAAAAGTTTATTTTACAAAACCATCCACCTAACTTCTGTCTGCCTCTTCATGTCCGCGTCACGGTAGTCCAGACATCTTGCAGGTCCTCCTGGACGATCCCAAGACGT
The DNA here is from genome assembly GCA_946959425.1 of Argyrosomus regius. Classification (NCBI taxonomy): domain Eukaryota; kingdom Metazoa; phylum Chordata; class Actinopteri; family Sciaenidae; genus Argyrosomus; species Argyrosomus regius. Next base: position 617,727 of record OX336888.1, read on the forward strand.
GCCCAGGTCTGTTGATACACACTCCGGTGTGTTCTGGGTCTCCTGGGGTCTCCTCCCAGGTGGGCATACCTGGAGCTGTTCCAGACGTTTGGAGCATTGTAGTTAGCTGCTTTGTACAGTTATGTTCTTCATGGTATAAGCTGCTCCCAATCCTTCGGGGAAGGAAACTCATTTTGGCTTTCGGACACTGCCCAAAGCCCACGAACACAGACGAAGGTTACGATGTCTCATATTCGTAATTGTAAAAAAGAAAAAACATTAACTGAGCCGTCATTGGATACCAGCTGCTGGTACCTTTCAGACAGCCTTTGATTCTCTAAACTACAGACACATTTTCCATTAAAATCTTGTCCTGGTCCTTCCGCCCTTGGAGTAATGTTCTCTCTGAGGGTAAGAACAAAGCTCCAAATGAAGCTCTACTCCACCTTTGGCCAAATAAACCACAGTCCCTTTCACCCAAACTGAAAGCAGCTGCTACATTCAGGCTCCGTCCTGTTAAGGAGAAGATTACCACAAAGTCCGTCTCTTATTAACGCTCCTGTTCTGATGGCATGGTGAGGTTTGACCGAACTCGCCCGGACTCAGCTGTGTTTTGTTTTGAGGTGAGCTGCTCTGTCCAGTCTGATCACACCTGACAGATGTTGTAGTAGACGGTGTGTGCGTGCCTCTCACCCATTGTCTCGAACATGCAGTCTTTGTGAGTGTGGATCTCCGTCATTGGCACGTCGACGCTGTGGGAGTTGTTGTGGGGAGTTTGCGTACCGTAGGACGGTACAGGCTGGAGAGGGAATGCAAGAACATACGTTAGCCAGTTAACCAGGCTAGTTGTTTCCTGCTTCCAGACATTATGCTAAGCTAGGCTAAGCCTCAAAAAGAGTACACATAAATATATTTACGGAAATGTTTTTAAAGTCACGTGGAGTTAAAAGAAGCTAACTTTCTTCATAACACTAAAGCACCCAGTTCAGGACGTGAGTGATCTAGTTAATTGATTTAGTCAATTGACTATAGAAATTAGAAGGTGTTTATTAAGGGACTTTTCTGCCCGGCAACAGCGACCACAGAGCGCTACAGAGGGGGCGGGCTTGTCAAAGCCTCAATAGGATCAGGATGAGAGTCAGAGCTCTAATCTATTATTGGTTTAAGAGGAAACTCTGCTGTCATCGAACCAACAGACATGAATGAGCTCACACGTGTGGAGGAAAGGCGGATGTTTACAATACCTTTCCTGATCCACTGAGGGGGAAATCTTTCCGACAGAGGTGGGCGATAATTCCTGCTGCCAGAGCGTCGCCAAGGACGTTGATCATAGTCCGAAACCTGTCGCTGCAGAGACAGAGGACGCACTGTAAAATATCACATGTCACATCTTCTTCTGTTTGCAGTGGAAAGTATCATACTAAACCACACATTTCAAGGTACTTATACATTTAAATATTTCCATTTTATGCTGCTGAAACCTTTTAGAGGTATGCAGTTATGTAAAAAATAACGTGTTGACACGCTACAACATTAAAAGCTGATTATCATTATCATCATCATATTATAAGTCAATCATATAAATTACTGCTCAGAAATAGACCTTTGTTGTGTTACTTACAGGATCCAGTCGATGGCCACGATAAGCGTGATGTCATCTGGAGGCAAGCCCACTGATGTCAGTACAATCACCATGGTAACCAGACCGGCCTGAGGAATCCCTGCCGCCCCGATGCTGGCGGCCGTAGCTGTGATGCTGCCGGACAGACACCAGAAGAAGAAAGTTTAATTCACCATGTCAGAGGTTAATTCAGTCCAAACATAGACAGTCCCAGATTTACTCTTCAGCCCAGATACACTGCACGCTCGCCCAGCTCTGGTTCTGGTCCTCAGGCGGAGCAGCCGGAGGACATCAGAGGGAAAACCAGAAAACATTTTCTCCATAAAATATGACACCAGTGAAATAGTTGGTGGTGTGTGACTTAGTGCCGTAAAGCGTTACGTACTTCTCCCGACCCGGAGCCCAAAGTTACATAGTGTGAGAACAGACGTACGAATGACAGAGACACCATTCACCTGATTACAGGTGAGTGTAGCATGTCTGTGTGTTGGTTTACCTGATGGTTACCAGCTGGCCAAGGTCCAGCTCGTAGTCATTAACCTGAGCAATAAAGATGGCCGCCACGGCCTCGTACAGTGCCGTGCCGTCCATGTTGATAGTGGCGCCCACGGGGAGGACAAAGCGGGCGATCTGTCGGTCTACGTTGCAGTTTTCCAACAAACACTTCATGGTGATGGGCAATGTGGCAGAGCTGAGAAGAGAAAACGTTCAAATCAAACTTCATTAACACCTGAACACGTGCACAGAGCAGCAGGCTAAACCAGGACCGTCCTGGACTCTCACCTGGACGAGGTAGCCAGAGCGATCACCAAGGCCTGCAGGAGCCCTCGGATGTAGGAGAAGGGGTTCTTCTTGGTGAGGATGAAGTAGAAGAGAGGGAGGAGGATGAGTCCGTGGACGAAGAGGCCTGCGAGCACCGTGATGCCGTACCAGCCCAGCTTCTTTCCGAGCGTGCTCGGGTCCTGCATGTCCAGGATCTTTCCTGCCACCAGGAAGATGATCCCAAACGGGAAGTACCTGAGAGGACAGAAGAAGAACCTGCTGATCATTTATTACAGTCTAAACATGCACGTTTGTCCTGAGGGGGGCGCTACAGGAGTTCATCCTCTGGGGAGCAGGAATATCCACTGCAGATTTACAGTCTACGTTTGTGAAATGTTTCATGTTAACATGTTTGATGTTATTATAATGTTATATTAACGTTTGTTTGAGCCTGAAGTGAACGGTCTCTTCAGTGTTCAGGTCTTCAGGCTTTGCATGGACTGTTTTCAGCAGCAGGAGGAAGTGATGATGTCACATGATGATGTCACAGCCAGCACGTTTTCATCACCTGACCACCTGACAGGTCATCAGGTCAGATCCACAAAGCCCTCCTCCGAGTCACATGGAGATACATGCTGACAGAGTATTTATATTTTTATTTTTATTTATTATTTGAAGGTATTCTGGAGTTATTGTGGATCAGATTCAAACATCTGCTGGTTCAAAGTACGTAAATAAAAAATACAATTCTGTGATCACTAACAGATCCATCCTAACGTTTTAATGTTTCTTAAATGTTTCTGTGTACTGTGTGTACTCTGTGTACATTTAGAGTTTCCTCTCACCACACAGCAGCGTTGATGATCTTCATGACGCACTCGTTGATGCACTGACAGACGTTGACCAATGGAGCTCCTCGCTCCCCCATCCTGCCCAGCAACAGACCTACAACAACAACAACACAGTTCCTCAGCATAAACAAACCTAAAAAGAACCTTAAAAAAAACGTTATAGTTTGAGTCTCCATGAAACAGGACCGATCACCGTCTGGCTCACCCATGGTGGCGGAGAAGATGACGATGCCGAGGACGTTCATCTGTTGGCTGCTGCCGGGACTCGTCTTGTACGTGATCTCCGGAGGGGGGGTCAGCTCCAGGTACACCGTCCGACCTTTAGGGTCACTCTCGTCGGGGAAGACGTAGACAAAGTTGGGCTGTATGGTTCTGGTCGGGACTTTGAGGATGGGAACAAGGTCCGTCTTGTACTGAAGGAACACAGTGGGTTTGTTAGAGGACGTTTAAACAGACTGGATCTGGACCTGAATGTGTCCTGATGACTGTCTCACCTGTTGGAACGTGGCCTCGATCAGATTGGAGGGAACCATGTTCCTGAAAAACACACATGATGTTCACATGATGACAGCTTTCTATCAGAACCAGCATGAACTTCTTTCAGGAGCTCGTCTGTTGGGTCGGACCACATGGGCCAGCCTTCAGATGTGACTCCATGATGTATACACAGCATCACCTGACCACTCTACAGGTAAGTGAGCGAGCTCGGTGTGTTCACTCTGTGATGTAACAGCGGACATCAGGAAGGTCAACACACCAGTCTGGAGGGAAACAGTTGTTAGGGTCACCTGACCTTCGGTGGCGGTCAGAGGTCAACGGGATGATGATGCGTTGGACCTGCTCGTGATTGAAGAGTGCCAACGTGCCGCGGCAGAGATCGTTGCACCGCAGCGCCGCTCACTCGGTTAATCTGTCACTCATCCTCACAGGATTACTAAAAATATACTAATGAGCCCACCAGGTAATGGGATTGATATGTGTGTGTGTGTGTGTGTGTGTGTGTGTGTGTACTATCTGTTGATCTAAGTGTTGTTCAGTCTGTTTCTGTGAACTCGTTATTCTCGTCAGTAAATGAAGATAAATCATCACTTCCTGTCTGACAGATCGGTTCTTCCTGGAAATGAACCTGGAAATTTAGTTGACAGGATGAAGTTTAAACATTATTTAAACGTTTCTCCAGAGATTCCAAACTCATTAAATCGTCCTGGAGGAAACGTCTGTTTCTATTAACAAGGTTCATTAACGACTCAATCAGGAGCTCGTTTTGTTTTCACGTTAGCCGATAAAACGTTAGCTTGGATCTTAAAACAGTCGACAGATGTCACTCGACACAGGAAGCTTTCTCTGATTAATGAACTTCGAGGTTTCCTTCAAACTTTGGAGAGCTGCAGGTGAAACAAACGCAGCAGCAGAGGAAGAGTGATGAAGAGTGACGCTGAGTGATGAAGAGTGATGAAGAGTGATGCTGAGTGATGAAGAGTGATGAAGAGTGATGAAGAGTGACGCTGAGTGATGAAGAGTGATGAAGAGTGATGAAGAGTGATGCTGAGTGATGAAGAGTGATGAAGAGTGATGCTGAGTGATGAAGAGTGATGAAGAGTGATGCTGAGTGATGAAGAGTGATGAACAGTGATGAAGAGTGATGAACAGTGATGCTGAGTGATGAAGAGTGATGAACAGTGATGCTGAGTGATGAAGAGTGATGCTGAGTGATGAAGAGTGATGAAGAGTGATGCTGAGTGATGAAGAGTGATGAACAGTGATGAAGAGTGATGAACAGTGATGCTGAGTGATGCTGAGTGATGAAGAGTGATGCTGAGTGATGCTGAGTAATGAAGAGTGATGCTGAGTGATGAAGAGTGATGCTGAGTAATGAAGAGTGATGCTGAGTGATGAAGAGTGATGAAGAGTGATGCTGAGTGATGAAGAGTGATGCTGAGTGATGAAGAGTGATGCTGAGTGATGAAGAGTGATGAAGAGTGATGAAGAGTGATGCTGAGTGATGAAGAGTGATGAAGAGTGATGCTGAGTGATGAAGAGTGATGCTGAGTGATGAAGAGTGATGAAGAGTGATGCTGAGTAATGAAGAGTGATGCTGAGTGATGAAGAGTGATGAAGAGTGATGCTGAGTGATGAAGAGTGATGAAGAGTGATGAAGAGTGATGAAGAGTGATGAACAGTGATGAAGAGTGATGAACAGTGATGCTGAGTGATGAAGAGTGATGAAGAGTGATGCTGAGTGATGAAGAGTGATGAAGAGTGATGCTGAGTAATGAAGAGTGATGCTGAGTGATGAAGAGTGATGAAGAGTGATGCTGAGTGATGCTGAGTGATGAAGAGTGATGAAGAGTGATGAAGAGTGATGAACAGTGATGAAGAGTGATGAACAGTGATGCTGAGTGATGAAGAGTGATGAAGAGTGATGCTGAGTGATGAAGAGTGATGAAGAGTGATGCTGAGTGATGAAGAGTGATGAAGAGTGATGCTGAGTGATGATGAGTGATGAGTGATGCTGAGTGATGCTGAGTGATGAAGAGTGATGCTGAGTGATGCTGAGTGATGAAGAGTGATGAAGAGTGATGCTGAGTGATGCTGAGTGATGAAGAGTGATGCTGAGTGATGAAGAGTGATGCTGAGTGATGCTGAGTGATGAAGAGTGATGCTGAGTGATGAAGAGTGATGAAGAGTGATGCTGAGTGATGAAGAGTGATGAAGAGTGATGAAGAGTGATGCTGAGTGATGAAGAGTGATGCTGAGTGATGCTGAGTGATGAAGAGTGATGCTGAGTGATGAAGAGTGATGAAGAGTGATGCTGAGTGATGAAGAGTGATGAAGAGTGATGCTGAGCCGTGCAGCTCTGCTTCATTCTTTCATCTCTTTAAAAGCAGCCATATTTGATTCCAACACGATGTAGCTCCTAAACTTTCAGCCGGTGGACTGTTTCTATGGAAACGACTCGTCATGACGTTCATGTGAGACGAGCTAATGTTAGCTTAGCAATGGAGTCCACTAACGTCAACAAACAGCTGGCGCCCTCTACACCAGCATGTCAGATATGTTACGGTCCTGTTAGCGATAGCTCGCTTGCTAACGTGAAGCTGATTCTTACGTGATAAGTTCACTTTTAGTCGACGCCCACGATGATGTAACATGAAACTGCAGTTCATTTAACAGCCAGAGGTGTCACTGTTACATCAAGACCCTTTGAAGCCGTCTCACACTCACTGACTGTTTGGTTGTTTGACCCTTTAGCTGTCAGCTGACCTCTGACCTCTCTCACCTGATGAGGTCGAGCAGGGCGTCGGCCGAGGTCATGACAGGCCCCCCTCCCAGCCGGTTACTCTCCACCTCCGTCCCCACGCCGGGCTTGATGATGAGGACGAGTATGATGCCGACCACCACGGCGATGAAGGTGGTCCACAGGTAGTAGGTGACCGTCAGGACGCCCATCCGACAGCACGCCTTCGACTCCATGGACGACAGACCGGACATCAAACTGCAGGCGGACACGTGGACAGAGAGGACGTCATCCATGTTCATGAATCTGAATGTTTTTACCTGTCGTGTGACGTGAACTCACCTGGACGTGATGAGAGGAAGGATGAGCATCTTCAGCATCCTCATCAGCAGCTCGCCGGGAAACGAGAAGTAGATTTTTGCCTGGTGACGAAGAGAGAACGTCATCCTTTCAAAATAAAAGCTTTTTGGTTCACAGCTCTGGATGGACTAACAGCTGCTGAGGTTCATGGGTAATGTAGTCATCAGAGACATTTAACTAAACATCATCACCTATCAGAACAAAGGGAACAATCGTCTCTGCTGATTGGTCGAACACATTTTGATGTAATCACAGAATAAATTAATATTCGTCCTTAGTGATGACGCTTTAATGATCATTAACTTCACTTCATGAAGTAGTGTGGCATCATGGGAGTTGTTGTCTTCCACTGCTGATAAAAATCTCAAGTTATGTTTTAGTCTTTGATGGAGATGTGAGGCTAAAGGTGAGTAAATGAAACGCACCTTTACCTGAATAAAATGTTTGAATATCGATGGAATATTAAAATATTTAACACAGCTCTGATCAACATTTAATGTTTCATATTATAAATGAATTTTTGTTTAATTTATTCATCTATAATTAATGTGTTATTGTTTATTATGTAAAATGTTTTACTTTCCCTTAAAGACAGAAACAAACTTCACTTTTAAAGTCAGAACGAGCTCCTCTGATTGGTCGTGACCTCCATGTCACCGTCCAATCAGCTGAACGAAATCTCCTGCGAAGGATCAAAACTTCCTGGAAAGAGTTCAGATAGAAACTGACCTATTTTTAACAAACGGGTCAAAATGTTCTGAATATATAATTTAAATAAAAGAAGAACTGACTGAACTGAAGACTAAACATGCTGATTATTTTCTGATGGACTCGGTCGACTGTCTGATGTTAGTACTTTGTAAAGCAGCAAATCTGACTCAGATGATTCATTGATCATGTGAATATTTACAGTTTCATGAAGGTCTGAGTCCTTCTTTGGTTGTTGCTGATCACATTTAAACACATTGATGCTCGTTGTGTCTCCGGCCTTTAAAGTCTGTCATGAGTACATTTAAAGTTCCCAGAATAAAAGCAGTCGTGAGCTCAGCGTCTTTATTTACGTCCTCGTTTCATCATTTCACTCTGACAGAGCCGACAGCCACTTATTGAATGAACGGATTAATGTTGGTGGATTTGGACCGGCTGCAGTCTCTGTGCTGAACAGCTCGTCCCTGCAGACTGTGGCTCACTTTAAAGTGTTTCTCACTAAAACTCACAAACATGCTGAGTTCATGTTTGCTAGCAGCCTTCTTCTTCTTTGATTTTGTTAAAAACATGGCGGAGAAGAGAAGACCAGCGTCTGTAGATATAAAAGTCTCAAAAACACAAAACAGAGCTATGAAGATTATTAATCTGACACATCAGACCTTTAATGGAAAGTATCTGTGATGTACAGAGTTTCCTGATGGACAGTGAAGTAAACTGCTGCCATTTGTAGCTGCTGTTAGGTAATATTAGCTCAGCTTGTTAGCCATAAGCTGAGACTGAATTCTCAGAGCAGCTGGTGTTTGGCATTGGACCACCAGAAAACCAGAGCCAGACAAGTAACTGGGCTCAGCAGCCTCTATGGTCATAATGGCAGAGGAGAAGGGAGCGAAGAGGTAGAATTAAGAGTAAATCTGGGACTGACTTTTAGTGGTTGGTGAGAGCTCGGTGAAATAAAAGGCTGAAAGACAGACGCTGAGCTGTTAGTGTATGGGGATGGGCATAGATTGGCTCATGGATAGCTCCATAACAGACTCAGCCGGAGCTTTAAGTGCACGTCTGATGGAGGGTGAGTTACGGTAACTAGTTTTGTACAAATAATGTATGTTACTACTTTTAGCTTGCACTGTCCAGTCATGCTAACATTAGAATGTGTCCCATCATGTGCCGTGAAAACTCATGGTAACATTTGCCCACGCAGCTCTGAAGAATGAAGTCATACTATGTTAATGTTAAATTATATAACCATAATGTCACCAGTCTGTCAACAAATTTAAAGCTAATCTTCATCATTGTCTGCTCACTTTACGATCAGAATAACACAGTCTCTGTTTGAAGTTACAATAAGGCGTGAGGTCTTCAGTCGGTCTGAAGTCAAAGCAACGATCAGGTTAATAAACAACATGTTAGGTTTGCTAGCTTATGCAAAAAGTGACGAGACGACTCAATGAGTTGATGAGCCGCTCTAGAAGTCCTGGAGAAGCTTTTTGATGAGATTCATGGAATCTTCGAGGAGGTTCCCATGAGAGTTACTTCAGTAGGTCTAGTGGTCATTTAGGAGGTTTTGTTGGACAGTAAGGAGGTTCGTAGTGATAGAGTTTCATTAGGAGGTTCCAATGACCCAACAAGACGACCCAACGAGACGACCAAACGAGACGACCCAACGAGACGACCCAACGAGACGACCCAACGAGGCGACCAAACGAGGCGACCCAACGAGGCGACCCAACGAGACGACCCAACGAGACGACCCAACGAGACGACCAAACGAGACGACCAAACGAGACGACCAACGAGACGACCCAACGAGACGACCCAACGAGACGACCCAACGAGACGACCCAACGAGACGACCAAACGAGACGACCCAACGAGACGACCCAACGAGACGACCCAACGAGACGACCAAACGAGACGACCCAACGAGACGACCAAACGAGACGACCCAACGAGACGACCCAACGAGACGACCAAACGAGACGACCCAACGAGACGACCAAACGAGACGACCCAACGAGACGACCAAACGAGACGACCCAACGAGACGACCCAACGAGACGACCAAACGAGACGACCCAACGAGACGACCAAACGAGACGACCAAATGGGACGACCAAACAATACGACCAAATGCACAATGCGTTCTGCTGTTTGCTGCTGAGCCTGTAGTGTACAGCGGGTTATTGGCTTGTCTCACAGACAGGGAATGTGTCGCAAAACCAAAACTAGCAGCTAAAAGAGGCTAAAAAGCTTGTGAAGCTGCAGACAAGTCTCTTTACACAGTTTGGTCTGGGTTAGGGGGTTAGGGATAGGAGGTGAAGTTTGAGTCCCAGCAGGTGAGTCTGAGTCTGGACGGAGATTTAAAGTACAGGATCAACATGGTTGTTGAAACAAGTGAGTCATACCTGTGTGGACAGATGAGTTCCTCTCAGCATGAAGCCCAGCGTGCAGCCGGTGATCACGGCGATGACAGACAGCGTCAGCAGCCCGTTCTTCTTAAGGAAATTCCTCACGTCTCTCTTCAGGTCCTCCTTCACCGTCACATGGAGGAAAGTCTTCACCTGGTCCCCCATCATCCTCCCTGTGTCTCCTGGGACATACGAGCTGTGGTCGGAGCGCGCCTCCTCCTCGCCGCTTGGTAACAGAAGCTCCTCCATGCCGTCCAAGTTTTCTGTTGTCCTCCTCTCGATGCGTCTGGCAGGCTGACAAACCTGAGAGAGCCAAAGACGAGCTAACCGTTTCCACTGAGGGATTAAATCATCACAGCCTGATCGGAGCCAACTGCAGCCCTGCAGGCCGGCTGCAGGCGGGCCGGCAGACTTAAAGGCCCTAAGAGGCTTAAAGAGGTGGACTAACACCTCACGCCTTTGTTGTGGCATCTGGGCCTGCTGCTGGACCCGGTCCTGGACCCGGTCCTGATTTGTGTTTTTCTTCTTTTGGCTGAACCTTCAGGGTCAGCAGAGGTCAGCAGCTTCAGCTGCAGCTTCACACGGACCTGATGGACTCAGACTGACCCTGATTCAAGTCTGTAAATTTAAACCTGAGTGTTCAGAAGAACTCAAAGAAAAAGTACTTGGATCTTTACTTCAGTAAAAAACTGTAGAAATACTCACACAAAGAACAAATGTACTCAAAAAATATACAGGGTATTACAGGATCATACTTCTGCTCTTTATCTTCTGACGGTTTGTTAATTTCACAGATTCAATAAAGTTGTTTCTTATTTTAATTCATGATAACACATCAATCAAATAAATCTAGTGGAGTAGAACTGACATGAAAATACCCGAGTGAAGTACAAGTACCTGAAAATGATACTGAAGTAAATGTACTTAGTTACTTTACAGCACAGTGAGTTTGTTCCTGTTTTCACAGCTGAACGCTGAAATGTTTCACCAAACATTAAATCTGAACATTGTCTCAATAAAATGATCAAATACGTTTTTCAGGTTCTTGTCTGTGAAATCAAAAACACGTTTGGACTCAAACATTTGATCTGTTCACTCCACAGAAAAGAAAAGTTCAGATTATTCACATCATTTTACAAACTATAAATAAACTGCAGATCTGTCACTGTCCACAAGAGGGCGCCCAAAAGACGAGCTACAACACTGAACTGATTTACAAGAAGAAGAAGAAGTTGGAGAGAGCTCTCAGCTGTTTATATGAGGAGACCAAAACAGAGCTGAAAGAGGATAAATGATAAATATAAATAATGAAGCTTGAATTAAAGAAGTTTGATAATAATCTGTTTAATTTAAAATGACAAGATAAATATGAGACGACACAAAACAACAGAAACAAACACATGGAGGAATATTACAAATGTTTTTGGTCTTCATCATCATCATCATCATCATCATCATCATCATCATCATCATTTAACCAAGAGATTAAAAAACATGAAGCATTTTGACACTGTGTTTGTTTGATGGAACTTTAATAAACTAACGTCTGTTACCTCCTGTTGATCTACACTGACCTGTGATCAGGTGAATGGTGTCTCTGTCATTCGTACGTCTGTTCTCACACTATGTAACTTTGGGCTCCGGGTCGGGAGAAGTACGTAACGCTTTACGGCACTAAGTCACACACCACCAACTATTTCACTGATTTTGGTGAAACTGGATCATATTTTATGGAGAAAATGTTTTCTGGTTTTCCCTCTGATGTCCTCCGGCTGCTCCGCCTCAACTCTCTGTGATTTACAGAGTTTCCTGATGGACAGTGAAGTAAACTGCTGACAACTGTAGCTGCTGTTAGCTAATGTTAGCTCAGTTTGTTAGCCGGGCTGCCCGGACTGTGAGCTCCGAGCACCGGGGGAGTGTTAGTGTTTGTACCACAGGAGTTTTGGACCACCGGGAAGAAGAAGAAGAAGAAGAAGAAGAAGAAGAAGAAGAAGAAGAAGTTTACAGGCCCAGCAGTCAGCAGCTTCTATGGACATAATGGCAGAGGAGAAGAGAGTGAAGAGGACGTTGACGGAGGAAGCTAAGAAGAGAAAAGGAGAGAGTGAGCGAGCAAGAAGCCGCCGGACAAGAGTAAATCTGGGACTGACTTTTAGTGGTTGGTGAGAGCTTGGTGAAATAAAAGGCTGAAAGACAGACGCCGAGCTGGGCTGACTGCTGTTGGACTAGTCAGTAATATTAGCTGGCTGCTATGTCTGCTGTTGGTGACCTTGTTGATGTTTGGCTGTCAATCAGAAGTGATGTAATCAGAACAAATACTCGAGTACAGCTGATTTATAGAGATCTTCTTCCTCTCTGGTTTTTGACAAGATGACGTTTGAATTCACTTCCTGTAAATTAACAATGATATTCGTTACCTGCAGTCAGATTGTTTTCAGCTGATGAATCTTCATCACGTGAGAACCTCTGCAGGTTTCCTTCAGTTTGAGTTCATCCAGATGTTTCTGTGTGTCACAGCTGGATGTTGTGGAGTTCAGAGTTGTCCTTTGGTATCGCCGTGCGTCACTGCACTTCCCGTTTGTCACCACTTGATGAAGACGAGTGCGGCGAGCGTGGCGTAACCGAGGATGAGGAAGAGGACTTTGAGCAGCCGGTCCTGTTTGTCGTCCAGCTCTCGGGACAGAATCTCAAAGAAGGTGACGAACAGGAAGGTGCCGGCGGCGAGTCCCTGCAGCACCACCGACACCACATCGCCCGCCAGCGTCCGAGCCGACTCGATGCCCATCCCCACTACCATCCCCAGAGGGATCATCAGGCTGACCGTGACCCCCAGCTTGGCAGCGTCCCTCATGCCGAGCGACGCCTTGGCCACGCTCACCCCGAGCGCCACGGCGGCCAGCGTCTCGTGCACAGCCACGCCCAGGAAGAGGCTGCCCAGCTTGGCGCCGTCCTCCTGCAGGCCGAGCGCCAGGCCCTCGAACACGGAGTGAGCCGACAGAGCCAGGACCAGGCTGGCCAGCCTCAGAGGCCCCGCCCCCGCCAGCTCGGCGGGGCTGAGGTGTCCGTGCTGGTGTCCGTGAGAGCGGCGAGTGCCGCCCGGTGAGCCCCGCGTCGACGAGATGAAGGGCGTGTCGTACTCGGAGTCGCTGCCGGCCTCGGAGCCGCCGGCGTTGAAGGTCTCCAGGTCGATGAAGGACGGCTTCTCCTTCCTGAAGGTGAGGACGGCCTGCTCCACGAACACCGTGAGGAAGAAGCCGAGCATCATCATCGTCTCAGCCAGAGGGTAGTCACTGCCGATCTTCAGCTGCTGGAACACATCGGACACCTGAGGAGAGTCACAACGGACCGACGTCACTATCTAATAAAATAATATAGAGATAACTTCTCTGTGTACAGACGTCATCACACCTGTGTGTTTAATCTGGAACTGGTTAGCGTGAGAGCTAACTGTAGCATGGTATTAAATATTTGACATCCTGTCTGTTACATAATCTGAATATTTACTGTCAGGAACAGACGAGCTGTCGACAGAACAAAGTGTTATTAACCATCCAGCCAAATCGGTTTGATTGTCAGCTGAATCACAGACGAACCATCGACCCGATCTTCATGAAACCTCGTTCAACTCCTCAACAACAACGTGTGTGTGTGTGTGTGTGTGTGTGTGTGTGTGTGTGTGTGTGTGTGTGTGCGTGTGCGTGTGCGTGTGCGTGTGCGTGTGTGTGTGTTACCTTGTCTCGGACTGCAGGCAGCAGAGCGTTGAAGCACGTTGCGAGGAAAACGCCTCCTCCGAACGAGTTGCAGAGAGACAGAGCTCTCCTGTATCTGTGCGCCTTGTCGTAGTCGACCAGCAGGAGGCGCACTGGGACAAGCACGCCGGCCAGCATGAGGCCGAACAATCCCAGCAGGCCGAGCAGCTTGGCCACCAGGATGTCCATCCTGAAGCTCTGCCCGACACACACTACAGCGCCGAGGACATCACACACACCTCCGCTCACCGCTGCTGGACTCTACCGGGATGCACAGAGACACTGTGAGGGGACAGAGAGACACTGTGAGGGGACAGAGAGACACTGTGAGGGGACAGAGAGACGCTGTGAGGGGACACAGAGACACTGTGAGGGGGCACAGAGACGCTGTGAGGGGACAAAGAGACGCTGTGAGGGGACACAGAGACACTGTGAGGGGACACAGAGACGCTGTGAGGGAACACAGAGACGCTGTGAGGGGACACAGAGAGACGCTGTGAGGGGACACAGAGACACTGTGAGGGGACACAGAGACACTGTGAGGGAACACAGAGACGCTGTGAGGGGACACAGAGACACTGTGAGGGGACACAGAGACACTGTGAGGGAACACAGAGACGCTGTGAGGGAACACAGAGAGACACTGTGAGGGGACACAGAGACGCTGTGAGGGGACACAGAGACACTGTGAGGGAACACAGAGACGCTGTGAGGGGACACAGAGACACTGTGAGGGAACACAGAGACGCTGTGAGGGGACACACAGAGACGCTGTGAGGGAACACAGAGACGCTGTGAGGGGACACACAGAGACACTGTGAGGGAACACAGAGACGCTGTGAGGGGACACACAGAGACACTGTGAGGGGACACAGAGACACTGTGAGGGAACACAGAGACGCTGTGAGGGAACACAGAGACACTGTGAGGGGACACAGAGAGACACTGTGAGGGAACACAGAGACACTGTCAGGGTACACAGAGATGCTGTGAGGGGACAAAGAGAGACACTGTGAGGGGACAAAGAGACACTGTGAGGGGACACAGAGACACTGTAAGGGGACACAGAGACACTGTAAGGTGACACAGAGACACTGTAAGGTGACACAGAGAGACACTGTGAGGGAACACAGAGACACTGTGAGGGGACAAAGAGACACTGTGAGGGGGACACAGAGACACTGTGAGGGAACACAGAGACGCTGTGAGGGAACACAGAGACGCTGTGAGGGGACAAAGAGACGCTGTGAGGGGACACAGAGACACTGTGAGGGGACACAGAGACGCTGTGAGGGAACACAGAGACGCTGTGAGGGGACACAGAGAGACGCTGTGAGGGGACACAGAGACACTGTGAGGGGACACAGAGACACTGTGAGGGAACACAGAGACGCTGTGAGGGGACACAGAGACACTGTGAGGGGACACAGAGACACTGTGAGGGAACACAGAGACGCTGTGAGGGGACACAGAGACGCTGTGAGGGAACACAGAGAGACACTGTGAGGGGACACAGAGACGCTGTGAGGGGACACAGAGACACTGTGAGGGGACACAGAGACACTGTGAGGGAACACAGAGACGCTGTGAGGGGACAAAGAGACGCTGTGAGGGGACACACAGAGACGCTGTGAGGGAACACAGAGACGCTGTGAGGGGACACACAGAGACACTGTGAGGGAACACAGAGACGCTGTGAGGGGACACACAGAGACACTGTGAGGGAACACAGAGACGCTGTGAGGGGACACACAGAGACACTGTGAGGGGACACAGAGACACTGTGAGGGAACACAGAGACGCTGTGAGGGGACACACAGAGACACTGTGAGGGAACACAGAGACGCTGTGAGGGAACACAGAGACGCTGTGAGGGAACACAGAGACACTGTGAGGGAACACAGAGACGCTGTGAGGGAACACAGAGACACTGTGAGGGAACACAGAGACGCTGTGAGGGGACAAAGAGACGCTGTGAGGGAACACAGAGACACTGTGAGGGAACACAGAGACGCTGTGAGGGGACACACAGAGACGCTGTGAGGGAACACAGAGACGCTGTGAGGGGACACACAGAGACACTGTGAGGGAACACAGAGACACTGTGAGGGGACATATTAGTCCAGAATAAACCAGTATAAACCAGATTGTAGTCTCTCTGAAACAGGAACTAAGGTGTTGTTTACTTCCGCACTACAAGCTTCAATATGGACTTCTTCCGGTTTGTGTTTCATCGCATCATCGGCAGATTCCCGCCCACAAACACCGCTTCTTCTTCTTCTTCTTCTTCGCTGTTTGTTACGTTAAAAACGTTTAAAGTAACGTTAAAGTAACATTAAAGTAACGTTACCTCGCTGCCAAAACAAACAGACAGAGCGACCGTTTGTCCGTTTTTAACCGTTATGTTAATGTCGTCACTGCAGGTGAACAAACGAGCCAACGGCAACCGCGCTTCCGGTGAGAAACTTCAAAATAAAACAACTGTTCTCCATGACTACAATAACAATAATAGTTCTCTATTCGAGCTGTCGCTTTAAACTTGATAGTAAATGTATTTAACAGCCATGATTTAACTTTTAAAACCATTCCGATACGTTTTATTTGTTTAGATTGGAGACACATTCAGCCCACTTCCGGTCCTGTTCCGGCTAACAGCGGCTAGCTTGACGGAGTTGCTAACACTAGCTAGCCGTCGTTAAGTTAGCCTCCAGGTGCTAAAGCTAACAGCTGATATTTCCGGTTTGAGAGGAAAACAGCTGTTCACGTCTATGTTCTTCAGTCAAAGCAGCTCAACGTCAACACATCACACCTGAAAAGATGAGTCAGAGTCCGTGTTTACCTGTCCGACCAGCCGTCTCCTCTACAGCAGGTGTATGGAGATACTTCCTCATTACGTCACGTATTACCCGGGCGCTGAGTGGTGGATCTGCTAGTGACGTAGGTCAGGAACAGAGACTGATAACGGTTTTAAACGGTCATAAAAATCCTTCAAACTTAAGAGAAAATATATATGTGTGTATTTATATATACATAAACATATATATATGAGTGTATATATGTATATATATATGTGTGTGTATATGAGTGTATATGTATGTATATATAAATATATATATGTGTGTGTGTGTGTGTATATGAGTGTATATATGTGCATTGAACCGTCAATTTAAAGAAAACATTTGAAACAGGAAGTTGAAGTGGGCCTGTCTGGTTCTGGTTCTGTTGTTGTGGTTCTGATAATATGGCTGCTGTGAACTGACCTCTTCGATCAGCGACGTCTGTCTCCAGTCAAAAATGATTTTACACATTTTCAATGTGAATACACAAAAAACCTGACAGGTATGAGGCTGCTGTGATCACATGTTGTGTGTCTACATTGCAGTCTCCTCACATCACCCTGCTTTCCCAGTTTGCAGGAGAAACCACACTTGAAGATCTGTTTACAGTCAGTATTTAGTTTGTCTGTTCTGGGCTACTGTAGAAACACGGTGTTTCAACATGGCAGCCTCCATGAAAGAGGACCCGCCCCCTCTGTAGATATAAAAGGAGAATTTAAAGTAACAAAAACAAAAAGATTCTTATTCTCAGGTGATTATACATGCATGAAAACATAGTTATGAATATTATATTCCATGTCTGTCAATGTACAGAAGTATTTTTGCCACACGTGAAAATCAAAACGAATCAGCATCAAGTTATGTCAAAAATTTGTTCTAACAAGATATTTATGTTATTACAACATACAAACTTCATGCATAACAACAAAGTTTTTATGTCACCATAACATAAAAATATCTTGTTATAATGTGACACACTTTAAGATATACATAACTTATATTGTTCTAACAGTAAGTTCTCCTGTAACTCATTAAATGTTATGTACATTGTTTTAAGTCTATATGTTATATATGTGTAAAATATCGTTATATGTAACAAACGTTTTAACTTTATGTGAAACATTTCATACTAACATGACGACTTCTAACATGTCAGAACAATTTATGTTATGTGAAATGTTTATTATAACAAGTTATGTTATTATAACATCTGATAATTTATTGTTATAACAGAACATTCGTCATATTGTGAAAATATTTTGTTAGAACAATAAACTTGTTATAACATGTTATAATACACTACATGCCACTTTATATTATAACGTGTCATAATATTTATTACATTAATGTTTTAATAACATGAAAAAATGTTGGAACAAAATGTTTCAAAGTTAAAGAATATTTTCTTGTTAGAACATGAAACATTGTTTTAACGTGATAATATAACATGTCATCACGTTATTATAAGTCATACATTGTTTATGTTGTAATAACGTAAAAATCACAAGAAACTTTAGTTATGATACATTATTATTGTTATTACGTGAAACATTGTGATATCACGTTCTAACACGGGACAATTTTAAAATATACAATGTTGTAACAAAACTTTGTATGTTGGAATAATGTGAAAATCTTTTTGTTACGTGACACTGATCAGTTTGTTTCCGTCACAGCAGTGACACACAGCTGTATACAGTATATGTGTGTGTTTGTTTATTAATGTGTATTTCCTGAATCATGAATATTAATGAAGGAAACTTGTCACGTCGTTTCTGCTTCAAACTTCTGACAGAAACAAATAAAATGAAAGTATCATTAAACATCATGTTCAGGTGAGTATCAGTGAGTTTATGCATTCATATACATTCATCAGTAAACTTCACTCTGCTGCTACAAACAGAGCGACTCATTCATTCATGCACTTAAACTGATCATCAAACAAAGTTCATCAGACAGACTGCAGCTCGTCATCGCTCGTCATAACGATCAGACTCAAACTTCCAGATTCATCTTTGAAGTTTGTAAAGATCAGACGAGGAGAAGTTATTCAGAGTTTCACGCAAAGAAGGAAAAAATTAAAAGATGAATCTGACGAGTTTTTGTTTGAATTGAGACACATACATTTATGTTTTTAACTTCCATCTGTTTTTTTGTTTATAACTTTTATTCTTGTAAAATGATTCAAATTCATAGAATGAGAGAAGAACTCCTTAAAGTGACAGACAGCGTGGGACATGTTGGGTCATTAAAGCTAATTAGCAGTGATGGAAAGTTACTTCACTTGTTTTCAAGCTGCATGAGTGAAATCTTTTTACTCGATTACATTTGACAGCTTTAGTTACAAAGTGACGTCACTTCCTTCAAACAGACAGTACAGAGTGAAAACAGGAAACTTTCCCAGCTGATGACTCATTAAAACAAGTTTCCTGAATGTTTCTGTTTAAATATGCAAATGACGTGTTAGCATTTAAAATGCACTAATTTGCATACCAGAACAGAAATCCGGTTCAAACTGGTTTCATGTTGTTAAATGTTTTTATGGATCAAACGTTTTGTAAATGAGGCTGAACAAAGTTCTGCAGAAACATTCAGGACAGACAGAATCAAAATGAAAGCAAACTTTAAAGATCTGGATTGTAAAACTGAGACACGACAGGTGAACCGGGTCAGAACCATCAAACATTACAGTACCGTACATTACGTGTTTTCACGTCTCACCTCATATACGGACGTACTTTTACTTGAGTAATATTTTAAACGCAGAACTTGTCAGAGAATTTGGTGGTTTTAGTTAGACGACGTGGATTCTTCCTCCATCACTGCTAATTAGTGATTAATTGATGATTTTTGTGCTGATCAGAAAACAAACTGCAGATTTTAGTTTGATCTGAATCAACAGACGTCACACAGAAGAGTTAAAATGTTGAGATTCTTTTTTTAATTCTCAGACTGGTTGAACAGCTCGCTCTGCCTCCTCACAGCTTCATGTGACCCACGACAACACACTAAATAAACCCTGACACACACTCTCACACACTCTCACACACACACACGTGTCATAAACAAAGACTGGACAGAAACATGAAGTTACACTGTGTAGTTTTAAGAAGAAATTTCAAGCTTGTGTTTTAAACTGGGCCGTTTGGATCCTCGTTAGCAGAATTTATTAGAATCAATCTGTCTGATATTAAAGTGTTACGTCAAAATGTTCTTCCTAAAACCTGCAGAGCCGCAGGAAGTGGCTGTTTGTTGGTTGGTTGTTTTTTTTGGCGCCGTGGCTCCTGAGTGAAGCGGAGGCTTCGTTCTCTCGTGCAGTGATGAAACAAAGAAAACAAAAACAACTTCCTGTAAGTCCTTCCAGTTCCAAACATCCAGATCAGTTCCCCTCCTCCACACACAAACCGGTCCAACCTGAAGCAGACAGAACACACCTCAGAACCCGAGTTCAACAGAACACACATCAGAACATCATCAGGCATTAATGAATGAAATATGACAGATATTCTGGACTCACTGTGTCTGAGTGTCATGGCTGCTCCTCGTTTCCAGCGCTCGGTGTTCGGTTGCGGATTTGACTCCTCAGCTGTTCGATGAGTTCAGGATTCTGCTGCTGCATCTGCTGAGCGAACTGTTGACCTCTGCGAGACAAACAGGACAAACGTCAACCACCACCAAAAATACCTATCAACCCCCAAAAAACCATCAACAACCTCCTAAAAATCCATCAACAACCCCCCAAAAAACCCTCAACAACCCCCAAAAAATCCATCAACAACCTCCTAAAAATCATCAACCCCCCAAAAAACCCTCAACAACCCCCAAAAAATCCATCAACAACCTCCTAAAAAACCATCAACAACCTCCTAAAAATCATCAACAACCCCCAAAAACCTCCTAAAAATCCATCAACAACCTCCAAAAACCCCTCAACAACCTCCTAAAAACCCTCAACAACACCCAAAAAACCCTCAACAACCTCCTAAAAACCCTCAATAACCTCCTAAAAACCCTCGACAACCCCCCCAAAACCCTCAACAACCTCCTAAAAATCCATCAACAGCCTCCAGACAACCATCAACAACCTCCAAACAACCATCACCTCCACCCACACCAAAATGAACCGTAAAATTAAAATGGACACTGTCCTTCTACGTCTGTAAGAGGAAGCGATGACATCACAGAGTCCGTACGTACGCCTGGATCAGTCCTGATAGATCTCCGCCTCCAGGAGCTCCAGGAGCTCCAGCTGCTCCGGTCCCTGCTGCATTCGCTGCTCCTCCCATGCCTCCGAGTCCTGCTCCCAGTCCTCCTCCTGCTCCCAGTCCTCCTCCCAGTCCTGCTCCCAGTCCTCCTCCCAGTCCTGCTCCACCTCCTCCTCCTGCTGCTCCTCCCATCCCGCCGTACGCTCCTGACATCATCCCTGACATCCTGAGGAACAGAGAGGGCGGAGACAGGAAGTTAGCATCACCAAACCAGAGAAGAAGAATCAGTGAGACAGACGGACAGATGGACGGAGGATGGACGGAGGGTGGATGTACTCACAGCTGCTGGACCTGAGGATTGTTCATCAGAGACGACGCCTGCAGACAGAGCGTCACAAATTCAATCAAACTTTATTGAGGCTAGCTGAGCTGACGACAAACACAGAGACAGACAACAACTTCCTCTCACCATGTTCATGAAGCCGGGGTTACTGAGCAGGCCGGCCAGGTCGACTCCGCCCATCCCCGCCGTCTGAAAGAGACACAGAGAAAAAGAAGAAGAAGTCATCCCTCCATCAGCTGATAACTCAGCTCATTTCCTGTCTCCTTGTCTCCTCTTACTGGGCTCGACGTCTCCATCTTCTCCTCGGCGATCTTCAGGTTGGTCTTGTAGGTGTCGTTGTCGGGGTCGAGCTCCAGAGCTTTCTTATAGTAAGTGGCTGCTTCTGTGTGCTTGTTGAGACTCGCCAGAGCAAGACTGAAACACAAAAACAGACCAGTCAGGAGCTCAGGCCGCATCCCATTTCTCATTTTACAGTTCAGACTGTGACTGTACATTTCAGCTTATAGAGGACAGAACATCTACAACAACGTTTGGACCGGTGTGGTCTTCCTACCCCATCCTCCCGTAGGCTTTGCTGTAGTTGGGGTCGATGCTGATGGCCTGTTCACAGTCCTGCACTGCTCCGGCGTAGTTCCCCAGTTTACTGTACGCTGCAGCCCTGCACCAACACACTTTACATCAGTCACCTGAACGCAACACGTCACCTTTGTGTCCACAAGTTCTGAACATCACTGTCAAACAGGGCATCATGTAACAGAGGTATTAGAGGTGTGTCAGGTGTGCTGAATACTTTGTCTGACAGTGACACTAAAACACTGAAGTGCACCTGAAGGCAGCCTGCAGGAGTCTGATGTGTCTTTGCATGCAGCGTTTCACCCTGATGGTGCGTTCACTGACCTGTTGCAGTAATAGACGGCGTTCTGAGGGTTGATGGCGATGGCCTTTGAATAAAACTCAACAGCAGCCGAGAAGTTCTCCACCTTCATCTGGTCGTTTCCTGCAGACGAGAAGAATCATCAAGAAAGAAACGAAGACGACAAAAAAGACGTGAACGTGTCTGAAGAAGAGTTTCATCATCATCGTCATCATCATCATCATCATCATCATCATCATCATCATCATCGTACCGTCAGTTTTGAGGGTCTCAGCCTCGGCTCTCTGTTCTTCAGTGAGGGTGTTCTGGGTGGAGTTGTTGTTGACCTGCGACTCAGCTGGAAGCTAACACACACACACACACACACACACACACACACACACAGTGAGACACTTCCTGGAAAATGTCCGCTAACAGCAGCACTGACTGAAAATACTTCATGACCACAGAAATGTGACAAAATATTCCTGGTCCTGGTCCAGGTCCTCAGAGTCTACCTTGGCCGTGGCGGAGGCGAAGATCTCTGGTAACGTCATGGGGACGGCGAGGCTCTGGTCATCAGTGGAAACTTCAAACGCCGTCTCCAAACACTGAACGGCGACTGAAGAACGATTCAGAGGAAACTGAGTCAACAAACAGCTAATTAAATTTATTTTTTTAATTTGAGTCAGATTGTTTTGATTTGTCTGTTTTTTATCATTTATGATATTTTTACTGATTGTTGTTTTGATTTATTTGCTGAACTAATAATTATCATTAATAAACAGACTTCAGTCACACGTCAACAAACTTTAAACAGAATAAACGTTTTCAGTCTCAGTTTCTGTTGTTGTCTAAAAAGGGCTGAAAGACAAACTGCTCTGATGATTTCATTATTTCTGTCAGATGTGACGTCACACCAGATCAGCGTCCTGTTGGCTTCAGTCCTGGTTCTGGTTCTGGTTCTGTCCCTGTCGTACGAGGTGGACTCACCTTCCAGACTCTCCTGGGCGCCTGAGCTCAGGTTCCCTGACTGCAGCTGATCGTGGAGGAAGTGGAGGATGGAGAAGGCGAGGCGCTTGTTGTTGTCTGTCATGGTGACGGAGGCGGTGACGGAGGCTCGGACCTCTCTGTGGTCACTGAGGGAGGGAGACCCTGCAGAGGAACAGCCACAGGAAGTCAGTCAGACCAGCTGGCTGTTATTAAATGTGATCAGATGACGTCATTGTTATGCTAAACCTCTTTAGCATTAGCATTAGCTTGTGGAACATTCTAGCAGCTCAGGTCTCAGTGATGCTAACGGCTAACAGTAGCCACCTCTGTAGCTACTAGCTGTTAGCTGTTAGCCGCTGGTCTGAGGTCAGCCAAAGTTAGCTGGTAGTTACTGTTAGCTTAGCATGTTAGCATGACAGCAGAAAGTCACCTGAGTGTCAGCTCACGTGCGTGTCGGTGTGTGTGACGTATGCCGAATTAAAGCCCGCTCGCTGACAGCTGATTGGACGCCTTAACTTTAGTTCTGAGCGCAGTGGTACCGGTCCAGACCCGGTGTCGTGTTCTATCAGCGGAGTTCTAAAGGAGGTTCGGCGTGACGTGTTCTCCGGCACGATGCTAGCGGCTAGTTAGCTCACTGCTCACTTCCCGCTCACAGCTAGCTGTTATTAAACCGTCACAGCGCTGAATGGAACACTAACGTAGTACAGGTGTGACCTACCTGTCGTCTCTGTGTGTCAGGTGTGTGTGAGCCCGCGAAGAGACAGCTGACGTCAGCTCGGCTCCTTCGATCAGTCCTAGCGTCACTCAGCTAGCTCATTAGCTTTGACGCGGTGTTATGTCGTCACGTGGAAGCGCCGGCGTGGTGTGGTTTATATCCGGCGTCAAGTTAGCGGGGAAAAAAAGTGGTCATCACCGGAACTGCAAACTCGCCTTCAGAATAAAAGTATTAAAAACTTTTCTCGTATTTACTGTAAATAAATTTAAAGAGAAGATCAAATCCAGCTGTTGTTAGAGCAGCATAAGACACAAAATGGATAGAGCAGAGTAAAGGAAATAATTTATTACACCATAAATTATTTGACATTTATTATTTATTATATATTTATTATTGTTTTTTATATTTGTCCAGTTTTGCGGTGTCCTTTATCCAGTCTACAATGTCTATAGATAGATACACACACACACACACACACACACACACACACACACATATATATCCTTTATTCTTTACATGTTTCATCCTTTATTTTGCTCCTTTCGTTACATTTCACGGATTGTTCCTTTAACGCGCTAACGCGTGGTTTTATTTTGAAATCCCTGAGCGGAAACGCGTTGTCTCCGGTGTGGCAGCTTTAATCGTGCTCGCGCTCTCTGACAGTTAACACACGGACCGACTGAACGTACCTGCAGGAATGGGGCCGACAGGTGAGTCCCGTCCACAGGTTTAACGTTATTTAAATATAAACTCCGCTCTGTGCCGCCATGTTGGCTCTCTGTCGGTCTCTGTGATCATGAATATTTAATTAGCTTTGATCTCCGAGACTGTCTCAGCGATCCACAGTCTGAGGCTAACGTTAGCTTAGCTGCTGAGCCGCTGACTGAGCCGTTAAACCCATCAGAACCGGCCCTCACACGAGCCACGAGCCACCGGACAGACGGTCCGCGTGCTTAACGGGGTTTTTCTCCGCGCGCCAGGCTCGGAGCACGTTAGCTGTTAGCTCACTCAGTGATTAAAGATGGATTATTAGGTCACATTAAACAATTATTACGTCATAAATATATGAATAATTAAAGTTATAAAGACTTAAAGGTCCACTGTGTCACATTTAAATCATGTGTAATATTCATAACTGTGTTTTTATGTTTGTGTATATGTATATTATATATTTAACACAGGGAGCGGGTCCTCTTCTGTGGAGTCCGCCATGTTTCTACGGTAGCCCAGAGCAGACAAACACAAACACTGGCGTTAGACGGCCGCTGTAGTTTATCCTTTAACGCACATGTGTCAAACTCAAGGCCCGCGGGCCACATCTGGCCCGTGAATGAATTATCTTTGGCCCACATGATAAAATCTATTTACTATTAGAGCTGGCCCGCTGGCATATCACATGCACCGCCATAATACTACAAATCCCACAATGCACTGCCCATGCGTCGGCACGTCAATCACGGCCCGCGAACGCGCGCCTCACTCGTTCATCAGAAGTCTTATTACACACCACCTGTGTCAACTCTCAACTGTGTGTCTCCTGTGCGGAGTTTTCAGGTTGTACCGAGGGGAGTCTGTCAGAAACTGCACGATTAAAGTCTGCGACGCCGCCTACGACAGGACTGTGTCTGAGTTTGACAGCCTGATTTAACGCTTCAGAACAGAACCGGCCCGGGTCACGTCTCTGTCACGTTACGGTCCGTTCATCACACAACTTCAAACCACACCAGGAGCGTTCCAGGAGCGTTCCAGGAGTGTTTCATGAGCGTTCCAGGAGTGTTTCATGAGCGTTCTAGGAGCGTTCCAGGAGTGTTTCATGAGCGTTCCAGGAGTGTTCCAGGAGCGTTCCAGGAGCGTTCCAGGAGTGTTTCATGAGCGTTCCAGGAGCGTTCCAGGAGTGTTTCATGAGCGTTCCAGGAGCGTTCCAGGAGCGTTTCATGAGCGTTCCAGGAGCGTTCCAGGAGCGTTCCAGGAGCGTTCCAGGAGTGTTTCAGGAGCGTTCCAGGAGCGTTCCAGGAGTGTTTCATGAGCGTTCCAGGAGTGTTCCAGGAGCGTTCCAGGAGCGTTCCAGGAGTGTTTCATGAGCGTTCCAGGAGTGTTTCATGAGTGCTTCATGAGCGTTTCATGAGTGTTTCATGAGCGTTCCAGGAGTGTTTCATGAGCGTTCCAGGAGTGTTTCATGAGCGTTCCAGGAGTGTTCCAGGAGCGTTCCAGGAGTGTTCCAGGAGCGTTTCATGAGCGTTCCAGGAGCGTTCCAGGAGTGTTTCATGAGCGTTCCAGGAGTGTTTCATGAGCGTTCCAGGAGTGTTTCATGAGCGTTCCAGGAGCGTTTCATGAGCATTTGAAATTTGGGGGTGAGGCGAGCTGTATTCAGTTGTTTGCAATCTACAACTTGACCACACTGCACCTTTAAATTCATATTCTGCTCACCAAACATCGCCTGTCCCTGCTGCTGATCAGCTTTTATATGATGAGCCTGTACGGAGGACCTACAGCATCTACAGGTGTATCCTCACCTGTCACCTGAAGGTCTGTAAAATATCTGAGGTCTGACCCGGTCTGACCCGGTCCTGTTTGCTTCTTGTTGTCCCAGGTGAGGTGGTGTTTGGCAGCCCGGCACCGGTCTGCTCTGAGAACCGGCTGCGATGGGACCTGACCCCGGAGCAGATCCAGCAGCTGTCCGACGAGCTCATCGCCAACACCAAGACAGTGTACGACCGTGTCGGAGCGCTCGACCTGGAGAGCGTCACCTTCGAGAACACGCTGAAGGCGCTCGCCGACGTGGAGGTCGAGTACACCGGTGAGCTCACGGTCTGATGATGGTCCATTCAGGTTATATCCTCCAAAACAACAGGGGGCAGCATTTCACCTCCTCCACCATCAATGTGACGCCACAAGATATTTAACACACGTAACAAACCTTTAAATGTTCAGTGCAGCCTCAGCAGCTGTCTGCGGTGTGTTCAAGGACACTCTGATATCTGAGATTTGATAATCTGCTGCTGTTAAAGATAAACAAGAAGCAAACACAGAGGCTGTAATCTGAACATGAACCTGTCAATCAAAGCGTCCACGCTCTTAATCCTGCATAACTTTAAGCCTTAATATAATCTGAACAGGTGAGTTGTATATAAATTCACCCTCAGTACAGTTGTCATGAACGGGGAAATTAGCTATAGAGACCAAAACTGTTTTTTGTACCAGGCTGTAAACATGTTTATTTCTGCTGTGAAGTTGGACATTTGAACATGGGGACTTATGGAGACTGACTCACTTCTGGAGCCAGCCTCAAGTGGACGAGCTTTCAGCTCACTGGTTCCTGCTGAAGTCTTGAACGAGTTCTCGTTTGCTGCTTTTCCTTCAACTCATCAAACCGTCTCAGCTGGTTCAGGTCATGTGACTGTGGAGGTCAGGTCATGTGACCTGTTGATGATGTCACGTCTGTGCAGTGTGCTGCAGTAGCTGTGCTGGTTCAGTGTCAGCAGACGTTTCCTCCAGATATTTCTGTTGATGATGGACGTAAACAGTCCGAACAGCGTGAACGCCACGATCAGGTCGCTCGTCCATTGTGAGCCGGGCGGTAACGCTGACTCAGCAGAATCAGTCTGTCATCAGCAGTTTGAGAGAAAGTAGCTGAACCAGCTACAAAGGACGAGTGGACGGATGGACGGAGGCTTTGTGAGCGCTTGCAGCTGAAAAACACCAACAGGAAGAAACACCACCAACACAACACGCTAACCAACACAACACGCTAACGATGTGTCATTTTATATCTGCTCGTACCTGATCTGATTTTAATAATACAGCAAAGTTATTAACAAGTGATTGACAAGTATATATATGTCTATATATATGTGTGTGTGTGTGTGTGTATATATATGTGTGTGTGTGTGTGTGTCTATATATGTGTGTGTGTGTGTCTATATATATGTGTGTGTGTGTCTATATATATGTGTGTGTGTGTGTCTATATATGTGTGTGTGTGTGTCTATATATATGTGTGTGTGTGTCTATATATATGTGTGTGTGTGTGTCTATATATGTGTGTGTGTGTGTCTATATATATGTGTGTGTGTGTCTATATATATGTGTGTGTGTGTCTATATATATGTGTGTGTGTGTCTATATATATGTGTGTGTGTGTCTATATATATGTGTGTGTGTGTCTATATATATGTGTGTGTGTGTCTATATATGTGTGTGTCTATATATATGTGTGTGTCTATATATGTGTGTGTGTCTATATATATGTGTGTGTGTGTGTCTATATGTGTGTGTGTGTGTCTATATATATGTGTGTGTGTGTCTATATATGTGTGTGTGTATATATATGTGTGTGTGTATATATATGTGTGTGTGTATATATATGTGTGTGTGTCTATATATATGTGTGTGTCTATATATATGTGTGTGTCTATATATATGTGTGTGTCTATATATATGTGTGTGTGTCTATATATATATGTGTGTGTGTCTATATATATGTGTGTGTGTGTCTATATATGTGTGTGTGTCTATGTGTGTGTGTGTGTATATATATGTGTGTGTCTATATATATATGTGTGTGTGTCTATATATGTGTGTGTGTGTCTATATATATATATATGTGTGTGTCTATATATATATGTGTGTGTGTCTATATGTGTGTGTGTCTATATATATATGTGTGTGTGTCTATATATCTGTGTGTGTGTGTGTCTATATATATATGTGTGTGTGTCTATATATATATATGTGTGTGTGTCTATATATGTGTATGTGTCTATATATATATATGTGTGTGTGTCTATACTGTATATATGTGTGTGTGTGTCTATATATGTGTGTGTGTCTATATATATATATATATATATGTGTGTGTGTGTCTATATATGTGTGTCTATATATCTGTGTGTGTCTATATATATATGTGTGTGTCTATATGTGTGTGTGTCTATATATATGTGTGTGTGTCTATATATATGTGTGTGTGTGTCTATATATATGTGTGTGTGTGTCTATATATATATATATGTGTGTGTGTCTATATATATGTGTGTGTGTGTCTATATATGTGTGTGTGTGTCTATATATGTGTGTGTGTGTGTCTATATATATATATATGTGTGTGTGTCTATATATATGTGTGTGTGTGTGTCTATATATGTGTGTGTGTGTCTATATATGTCCATGTTTGATCAGGACGTCTGTCCTCATCAGTTCAAAGTGTTTCATCGTGGCTGTAAATAGACTTCATTGAACAAGTTTAAAGTCAGAGATCAGTGTTTGATTAAAACTCTCACTCTCTGTGAGACTGTCCTGGAGATTCATGAGTGAGTAAAAGTTTGTTTAAAGAGCCGACGCTGACGTTCTGTGAATGAAATATTTGAATGTTTGTGACGTTTGAACACGTCACGTTCGTTTGGACTTTAAACTTTAAACCAACAATCATGAAACTAAACGATGAACTGATGTTTGAAGAATTATCTGACTTTAATATTTAAAGTTTAAAGTTGATAACAAAATGTTTGTGCAGACAGAACTGAGCTCATGATGAGTCATCGATTAAAAAACTAATTTGATCATTTAGAATAAAGTCTTGTTTTGTTTGTCTCATTTTAACAAGTTTAGAATAAATTATCAGTTTGATAAAATCACTGATCTGATAACTGTGATGGTGATAAAAAACTGATCACCTGATCACCTGACCTGCCTCCGCCCCTCTCCTCCCTGACCCCGCCCCTCCTGTCTGACCCCGCCCCTCAGTCCAGAGGAACATGCTGGACTTCCCTCAGCACGTCTCTCCGAGTAAGGAGGTCCGAGCGGCGAGCACCGAGGCCGACAAGCGTCTGTCCGAGTTCGACGTGGAGATGAGCATGAGGGAGGACGTCTACCTGAGGATCGTCGCTCTGGAGGTGAGCTGACAGAGAGAGCCGACCAATCTGCCTGCTGATCGGTCGGCTCACCTCTCATCGGTCTGTCATCGGCTTCTTGGTTCATTTTCTGAATTTCACTGGTGAACATTTGACTTCTGCTTACGACTGAACTTCATGAAAGAATTTACTCTACTTATTTACTTTAAAGATGATTAATATTTAATTTAAAGTCAAATTTTGGTCTAAATATCAGATTAACTTTAGTTCATGTCTTTTTTAAGAACGTCGTGGATCTGTAAAACAAACTAATGAAGCTTGATGTTTCTGACCTCTGTCGACTCTTCATCAATTCTTCTTCTTCTTCGTTGGTTCTGAAGGTTTTTCTTGTTTCTGCAGAAGAAGGTCGACGCCGAGAGCCTCACTGCAGAGTCCAAACGTTACATGGAGCGTCTGATCAAACTGGGCAAGAGGAACGGCCTCCACCTGTCCAAAGAGAAACAAGAGGTGAACGCTCAGTCCTGAATCTGAACCTGTACGGACCCGGACCGGCTTCACTGAGAGCCGATCCACTAGCAGCCAGGTCCACCAGCAACCAGGTCCACTACAAACCAGGTCCACTAGCAACCAGGTCCACTACAAACCAGGTCCACTACAAACCAGGTCCACTAGCAACCAGGTCCACTACAAACCAGGTCCACTACAAACCAGGTCCACTAGCAACCAGGTCCACTAGCAACCAGTTCCACTACAAACCAGGTCCACATCTGTAACGTTTCTACCACCAACAAGATTTCAAGTCTCCCTTCAGTCCTTTAATCTGAATCATCTGCTGACACAACTCCATCTGCTGACGGTGTAGATGAATCAGTCGACTGGACTTGATGGATGAACTCGTCTCAGTGTCTCACAGTGTGAAGGTCCATGTTGTGTTGGTATCAGGTGGTATCAGGTGTTTTCAGGTGTTTGGACTCTGATCCCTCTCATCTCTGCTCCAACAGGAGATCAAGACCATCAAGAAGAAGCTGAGCAACCTGTGCATCGACTTCAACAAGAACCTGAACGAGGACACGACCTGTCTGTCCTTCAGCAGAGACGAACTGGGTGAGTCCGCCGCTCCATCAACCTTCAGCCGGTCCTGCCCGGTTCTGCTCTCATGTGTTGAGTCATGACCTGTGTCGGTTTCAGGCGGACTCCCTGAGGACTTCCTGAGCTCTCTGGAGCCGGACGGAGACAAGCTGAAGGTCACCCTCAAGTATCCTCATTACTTCCCCACCATGAAGAAATGCTTCGTCCCAGAGACCCGCAGGAAGCTGGAGGAGGCGTTCAACTCACGCTGCAAGGAGGTGAGACGGGAAGGGAACGGGCCCCCGTGTGGTACTTTGATTAGATCGGCGCTGATACACAGAGAAGTATCAGGAAGGAAGAATGGTGTGGTAATGTCTCTGAAGAAGCAGATCTCTGATCTGAGAACATGGTCACATGTCTGACAGGTGAACTGAAGGTTAATTGGAGGTTAATTGGAGTTTCTGTTTGTGTTTTCAGGAGAACTCGAACATCCTGAAGGAGCTGGTGGAGCTTCGGGCTCAGAAGAGTTCTGTGCTCGGCTTCACCACCCACGCTGACTTCGTCCTGGAAATGAACATGGCTAAATCCGGGAAGAACGTGGCCGGCTTCCTGGGTGAGTGAATCAACACAACAGGTCACATGTTTGATTCAATGGACGCTGAGCGGGCTTCGTCTCTCCATGATTCTTGTCGTGAAACGTCTCTTCTGTGTGTCGGGTCGTTCAGAGGAGCTGGCTCGTAAGCTGAAGCCTCTCGGTGATGAAGAGCGCTCGGTCATCCTCAAACTGAAGGAGAAGGAGTGTCAGAAGAGAAACCTGCCATTCAACGGAGAGCTGCACGCCTGGGACACTCGATACTTCATGACCCAGGTACGAGCCGCACACCTGAGATACCTGAAGAGCTGTTAAAGACAGATTCAGTGCTTCACTCTTTCTCCTCCTCTCAGGTGGAGGAGACTCAGTACGCCGTGGACCAGAACCTGCTCAAGGAGTACTTCCCCATGGAGGTGGTGACTCAGGGTCTGTTGGACATCTACCAGGAGCTCCTCTGTCTGTCCTTCGAGCTGGTGGACGGCGCCCCCGTCTGGCACCCGGACGTCACTCTGTACTGCGTGAAGGACCGCAGCAGCGGTCAGGTGGTGGGTCAGTTCTACCTGGACCTGCACCCCAGGTGAGTCCTCAGCCGCACGGCAGAATGCGTCACGTGTCTTTAACAGGGTCGATGTGACTCGTCGTCTCTGCTCGTGTGCGTCCTGTGCAGGGAGGGGAAGTACGGCCACGCCGCCTGCTTCGGCCTGCAGCCCGGCTGTCTGCTGCCTGACGGCATGCGCCAGATGTCCGTGGCGGCCATGGTGGCCAACTTCAGCAAGCCGACGGCCGACGCCCCGTCGCTCCTGCAGCACGACGAGGTGGAGACGTACTTCCACGAGTTCGGACACGTCATGCACCAACTCTGCGCCGAGGTCAGCTGATGGACCAGGAAGTGTTTCCTGTTCATTCAGTCAGATCAGTGTTGTGATCCGAGTGTCATGTGTTCGCAGGCGGACTACGCCATGTTCAGCGGGACTCACGTGGAGCGGGACTTTGTGGAGGCGCCGTCTCAGATGTTGGAGAACTGGGTGTGGGAGCGCGACCCTCTGCTGAGGATGTCCAAACACTACAAGACCGGCGCCGCCATCCCCGACGAGCTGCTCGACAAACTCATGAAGTCCCGCCTCGCCAACACCGGTGCGTCCTGAACAGGAAGTTGTTGCTTTCAGTCAGTTTCACTGTTGCCATGGTAACCATGACCCTCTCTCTCTCCGCAGGTCTGTTTAACCTGAGGCAGATCGTTCTGGCTAAAGTGGATCAGGCTCTGCACACCAGGAACGGACTCGACCCGGCAGAGGAGTACGGGCGCCTCAGTCAGGAGGTTCTGGGGATCCCAGCGTCACCTGGTACCTTTTTATTAATTAAAACATTTACAGTCAGACTTCCTCCTCGCCGCCTCGTCTCTTCTCGTGTCTCTGACCTTTGACCTTCTCGTCTTTCTTCATAGGCACCAACATGCCGGCGACCTTCGGCCACCTGGCCGGTGGTTACGACGCTCAGTACTACGGTTACCTGTGGAGCGAGGTGTTCTCCATGGACATGTTCTCCACTCGCTTCAAACAAGAGGGAATCATGAACCCAAAGGTCAGAACACAGAACCGCCGCAGAACCGACCAGTTTAGAACCTGAAAGATCTCAATGATGTGATGAAGGATCAGAGATAATTAAACAATCAAAGGTTACAAACCGGGCCAGGTCTTGGCGTGGTTCTGGACTCCTCCTGAACTTTAACATCCAAACCTTCATCGTGTTGCGTTCACGAACAGATTCTGTTCATGTTTTTCTGGAGTCATGAGCTCCAACATCTTTCAGAGTCTGAACCCAAATCCCACAAACATGTTCCAGTGGGTGCAGGCTGGGATTTGAACTCTCTAAGCCCGACCCAAAGCCCGACTCACACGGGCCCTGAGCGAGCCTCCATAGAGGAGTCTTCATCCCCCGATACTCTGCTGAAGAACCAGACGGCGGTCAACGTGCCGGTCTTCATGAAAACTCGTTAATTCTGAAAAACAGAGCAGACTTTTAAATTTCAAGTGAACGCAGCACAAAACCAGCCGACTGTCCCTGAACGTCACATCAAGAACCTCCACGTTTATCTCGGATCGTCCTCACATTGGTCCAGCCTTCAAAATAAATGTTTTTTCTTTCTTTAAATGTTGTACATTATGTTAAATTCATCATGTAAATGTTGTGAATGTTTATCGTCTTCTCTGTCAGTGTTTAGCCTAGCTTAGCACAAAGACTGGAAGCAGAGGGAAAGTGTTAGCCTTCAGGACATTGAAGTAGATTTTGACTGACGTGAATTGCTGTCTTCTGATTGGTCCTCAGGTCGGTCTGGACTACAGGAAGTTCATCCTGCGGCCCGGCGGCTCCGAGGATGCCTCTGAGATGTTGAGGAAGTTCCTCGGGCGCGAGCCCAAACAGGAAGCGTTCCTCCTGAGTAAAGGACTGACGGTGGAGCAGAACACCGGCACGCCGTGTCCCTGCTGACCAATCACAGGAGCCCGCTCCGCCCCCCTCAGAGAAGAACGGACTGAAAGTTTTCTAGAAAAAAAAACGAGTTAACAGTGTGGAAAAATAAAATGATTTGAGGTGACGTCCTGTGTGTCTCAATCACTCCTGAGAGCGACCCGACGGGTCGGACCAGAACCCAACACGGACCGGTCCATTTCAAAATAAAAGCTGCAGTTCCTATAACATCCACTAGATGCTGCTGTGAAGTGAATGAGAAAACAACATTTTCATTGTCTACTCATGAAACATTAAAGTTTTGATTGACAGGTGTCAAACACCTTTTTGCCCATATTAGGATTTCCTGGCTTGAGTGTGTGTAGAGAGCACAGACAGACTGATGAATGAAGTGTAGGTGAAGAGCAGGTACAGGTGAGGTTCAGGTGTCTCCCAGCTGGAGTTCATGATGTAACATCCTCGGAGAGTTTCACGTCAACATCTTTAAAATAAAAACAGCCTGAAGGTGAAAAAGAAGAACAAACAGTGACAGGACGTCATCAAAAACAACTCATCTTCATCCTAATCAGTTATTTATACTTTATGTAGGAAACAATCTTTATTTAAACTTTAACGTTTATATTAATCCTCTATATAACGACGTCCAGTTGAACTGTAGATTCACAGTTTTTAACTCGTAAAGTCACTTGTGATGTCACATGAGTCATTTAAACTTCTCACATTGTTTCTTTTCAATAATTTTACAGGTCAAAAGAGAAACGCTGCTCAATATTTCACAAGATAAAAGTCAGGATAAGAGAAAAGTCTAACAACAAACTGATATTTTAGTTTCAGATATTTGTTTCTAATAATTATAATAACTTAAATCATGAATTTCATCAGTTGAATCTGGATCAGAACCATCGGTGAACCCAAACCTAAAGTGTATCATTTTTAGATATATTTAGTTAAAACAGTTTAATTCTTTCAGTCATCTACCTGTTAATAAAATAATATTTCATCAGGTTTTACAATATTCCCCTTTCCTCTCCGTACTCCTATTATTATTTTTGACATGACATAGCAGCTACACAGCTAAGCTAGGAGGAGCTAGAAGCTAACTCTAAGCTAACTGAGTAGTGCGATAGTAGTTTGATTCAGGTTAGCTAAAAGCTTTTTCACAACTAAAACTGTCGGCTAACACTGTTACTATGAAAACAGTTTAGCTGATTAGCAGCTTGGCTAATTTGATTCAGGTCAGCTAACACCTTAACACCATGTTAGCTAACTTGATCTAACTATTTTAGCAGCTAACAGCTGCTAACAGAGTTTAATTCAGGTTAGCTAACAGCTGAGTTTAATAATATAATCTCAGTTTATTTTGTTTGTCTGTCCTTGTTAAAATAAGTCAAGCATAATTTATGTGACTGATGTGAAAACACACCTGCATGATGTCTGAGGTGTGTGTGAGTCACATGATCAGAGGACTGTAACTGTCTGCAGGTGCAGCAGATGTTCTCCGGCTCTACAGTAACTTTGTTATCCTCATTATCATCGTCCTCGCCTTCATCTTTAGTGTAATTAGTGCTGAGCTGCACCTGTGAGCGGAGGCCCCCCGGGGGGCGCTCTGAGTCCCACAGGCCTCGCTTAGTCAACGCTCAGGTGAGTTCAACGCTGAGCAGGTACGATCGGTGTGTTTTCCAGTCCAGTGGGTAAACCCAAAGAGATGATTCACCGTTCAGCAACACGACAGCGTCCCAAATAATTATTCTGTCATACATGTGTCCTGTACAGAGACAGGTTTAGCCTAGCTTAGCATAAAGACTGGAACTGAAGGAAAACTGCTAGCCTAGCTCAATCAAAACAGTTAACTCTACATTACTACAACATTAACTACAACATTAACTGCTTAACAGCTGATTTAGTTCAAGTGATGAGAAGCTGACCCAGGCTTTAAAAATCGGCATGATTTGTGGTAAATTATGAAAAAACATGGAATAACATTGAACAAACATCAGGACAGGTAGACTGCAGGTACAACAGCAGGTGATGTGGGAGGACCGGTTGTCCTGGAGGAAACTCTCAGAGGGAAACAAACAGGCAGGAGACTGAAGAGCAGCTGAGGGAGGATCAGTCAACCAGAGAGCTCCGAGGAAGAAGACGAAGAGGACGAAGAGGACGAAGAGGACGAGGACGGTGGTCTGAGGGTTCAGGAGACGATGGCGGAGTGTCCAGCAGCTGAAGTTGGAGATGTGGATCTGCAGGACGTCCTGAGAGGACAGACAGATGGAGGTCAGAGGACGAAGAGCAGGTCCAACATGATCCGAGTGTTCATCAGCTCCACGTTCACAGGTCAGAGCAGTTTAATGTCCTGGTCCAGATCCTGGTCCCGGTCCTGGTCCTGGTCCAGGTCCTCTGTTAAAGCTCAGTAAGATTTTGAATTTGTGAACTGATGTGAAGAAATCAGTCCAAAGCTTCTTTATTTTTAATATTTGGCACTTTTTAAGCAGCATAAAACCATTTAAACAGTTTGATGTTATATAGCTGCTATTTTTATTTTATATTGTAAACTTATAAGTTTCTTTGTTTGTCTGTCTTTGTGCTGCTGTAACACCTGAAGGATTATTCTATTCTAACAGACAGAGATATAAAATCATCCATGAGGTCTGAAAATTAACGTAAAATCAAAACCGAGTCTATAAAAATGTCCAGAGAGAGAACGGACGATTATTTTCAATCAGAATATGACATGAGTGCCGTTATACTGAATATCAGCACGGCTGTGGTTCCATCGTAGATGATGACAGCGTGCTGATATTCAGAATAACGGCACGACCCCAGGTTAGCACAGGTAAACATGTTTAATATTATCAATAATATTAGCATCATGATTGGTCTGATTAATGGTCGTGTATTGATTATTGACGGTGGCTGATCAGGTTTGTTGGTGGTTGGTTGATGTGTTCAGATATGAGCGGCGAGAGGAAGGCCCTGCTGGAGAAAGCTTACCCAGAAGTCTTTGCTTTCTGTCGCAGTCTGGGGCTGGTGTTTGAGGTCAGTGTTTTGTGTGTACATGCAGTACATGTGCAGTTTTAATAAATATCTGCTCATTGATCAGCGAGGTCACTTCCTGTTCAGGTGGTGGATCTGCGCTGGGGGATTCGAAACGTTACATTAGGAGACCACGAGGACTGTGAGATCTTCCTGCAGGAGATCCGCAGCTGTCAGAGGATTTCAGCCGGTCCGAACTTCATCGTGAGTCACCCCTTTAGATAAAGTTATTCTAATTCTTTAAGTTTGTATGTCGTAATAACGTGAAGTATCGTCTGTTTTCCTTCGTCTGGGCTCCGAAGGCTCTGCTGGGGAACCGGTACGGCCCCCGATCTCTTCCTCACCTCGTCCCAGAGAAGCAGTTTGAAGCTCTTTTGTCCAAACTCTCCAAAAACCCTGAAGGCGTCAAGCAGCTGAGTCAGTGGTTCTTAAAAGACAACAATGCCGTCCCACCCACCTACGTCCTCCAGCCAATCACGGCTCACTTCCCCCACTACAGCGACCTCCGACCTGAGATCGGGCCACAGCGTGACAAGGACCTTCTCTCCTGGCGGGTCACAGAGACTCAACTGTTGCAGCTCCTACGCTCCGCCGCCGCAGACGCCGAGGCAGCCGGTGACATCACAGCCGAGCAGAAACAAGAGTTCTTCACATCAGGTCAGCGACGCCGACAGTTTGTCCTTTGTTGTGTCAAAGTGTTTGAGATCTGAGCGTCTTCTTGTTTCTCGTCCGCAGTCACAGAGCAGGAGTTCGAGCACGGTTTGTGGAAGGACGACAGTGAATCATCGGCTCTGCTCTTCGTCCGAGAGATTCCTCGCCAGCGCATGAGGGACGGTCCCAGACGGTTCGCCAAGTTTATGGACCTGACTGCCGACGGCCTGCTGGACGCCGAAGCTCAGGGTCTCCTCACTGGCCTCAAGTCCCGCCTCTACACCTCGTCGCAGAAGATCCTGAACCTGCACTGCGTGGAGCTCAGCAAAGGAAGCATCGACCCCAAACGCAAAGAGCACGCTCAGTACCTGGACAGCGTCTGCGAGCAGTTCGTGTCGCAGATGAAGGCCCGGATCGTAGCGGTGGCGGGTCCGTCAGTGGGCGGGAGGCGTGGGAGGACATGGGGATGCATTGATGAAGGGACGATGGAAACGTCAGACTGGGTGGTTGAAGAGGCGGGACGGCACACCACCATGAGCACCAAGCTGTCCAGAGGGCTCTACGGCAGGGAGGGGCTTCTGGGTAAGATCTGCTGCGCCATGTGGGAGTCCACCAACGTCCATCACAGCCCGCTGGTTGTTCACGGGGCTGCTGGGATGGGTAAGACGGCTCTGCTGTGCAAACTGGCGCAGGAGATGCGTGGCGTCCTGGAGGCCGGGGCGGTGGTGGTGATCAGGCTGCTGTCACCTCGACATCCTCAGAGACCCGACATCGACCACGTCCTCCGCGGCATCTGCTTCCAGATCTGTTTGGCTTGTGGTTTGGCTCCACCCTCGCCGCTGACAGCCAACAGTCACCTGGACCTGCTCCGATTCTTCAGGAACGTCCTCGATGAGGTTTCCCAGCAGGGGAACACGCTCCTCGTCATCCTGGACGCTCTGGATCAGCTCTCAGACCAACACCGTGCCCACAAACTCTGCTGGCTGCCCACCAACATCCCGCCCAACGTCCACCTGGTGGTTTCCATGGATACCCACAGCGAGGCGTTCGCTAGCATGCGGCTGAAGTCGGAGACTTTGGGTAATTTCTTCGAGGTGGAGCGTTTGTCTCGTGACGAAGGAAAACAGATCGTGGAGTCGAACCTGCGAGCATCTCAGCGAGCGCTGACGCCGGAGCAGAGCGACGCCGTGCTGCGACACTTTGAGACGACCGGCTGTCCTCTGCACCTCAAACTGATGATGTCAGCGGCCAGACGCTGGACGTCCTTCACTCCGCTCGCAGACCTACACCTGGGCGCCAACACACAGGAAATGATGTCACAGTTCTTCCTGATGCTGGAGAAGAAACATGGGAAGCAGTTGGTGGGCGGGGCTTTAGGATACATCGCTCTGGCCAGGTGAGGTGACTGTCGTGTCGCATACACGTAACTCTGTTGTGGTTATATTTTAAAATGAAGCGATCTGATTGGCTGTATTGTTCGTGTTCACGAGTCATGTGACTCCACAGGGAAGGTCTGCTGGAGGCTGAACTGCGTGATGTCATGTCCCTGGACGATGATGTCATCCGTGAGGTGTATAAGTTCTGCCTCCCTCCGACCCCCTCGTTGATCCGGCTGCCCCCCCTCCTCTGGGCTCGTCTCAGACGGGACCTCGAGGATCAGCTGGAGGAGCGCTGGACGGGCGGGGTCGCCGCCATCGCCTTCAACAACCGGTAACGAAGAGAAATGACCTCAGTCACTTAGGTCAAAGGTCAAAGGTCAAATGATTGAGTGTGTGTGCGTGTGTGTGTGTGCAGGCACCTGTGCGAGGCGGTGTCGGCTCAGTATCTGACCTCAGAGCGGCGAGGACAGAGCCTCAGGATCCTCGCCGAGTACTTCCTGGGTCGGTGGTCAGGCAAACTGAAGCCGGCGTCTCTGCCGGGCCTGTCACTGCTGCTGTCTGACAGAAAGGTACCAACCATGAAGGAACCATGAAGGAACCATGATGGAACCATGAAGGAACCATGATGGAACCATGATGGAACCATGAAGGAACCATGATGGAACCATGAAGGAACCATGAAGGAACCATGATGGAACCATGATGGAACCATGAAGGAACCATGATGGAACCATGAAGGAACCATGAAGGAACCATGATGGAACCATGAAGGAACCATGATGGAACCATGAAGGAACCATGAAGGAACCATGATGGAACCATGAAGGTTCCGTGAAGGTTCCATGATGGTTCCGTGAAGGTTCCATGAAGGTTCCATGATGGTTCCGTGAAGGTTCTCAGGTGTTTTGTTGGATCAGAGTGAAAATCTGAATCTTGATTTTGTTCCTTTAAAAAGAAAAATTGACGAGTCAGGACAATCAAACAGGAAGTGACCAACAAACCTTCAGTTGATGTTTTAAACGTTGTCGTAACGTTCTGCCGTCTAGCTGAATGAATCAAAGTTCAAAGTTTATGATTAAAATCAGACAAACTTTATTAACAAACTTTTATAGTTTAACATGAAGTATTTTGTGTTCGACTTTGTATCAGAGTATTTGTACACGGTGGTATTTGTACTTTTACTGCAGTACTTCTGACACGGGAGTTTGAAGTGACTTCCTTTTTGCTGTATTCTGATTGGCTGTGATCCTTCCACAGGTCCCGCCCCAGCCTCTGTGGTTTGCTCCAGGATTGGCTAACGTCAGGAAGCTCCAGGAGCTGACCTATCACCTGCTGCATGCCGGCCTGTGGGAGGAGCTGCAGCAGGAAGTCATCGGTGAGGCGCGGGAATATTTAAATGATCGATAATATGTCAGATTATGAATGATTAATGTCACGTGTTGGTCACGTGTTGGTCACGTGTTGGTGTTTTAGGCTGTGCTGAGTGGCTCTACTGTAAGAGCAGAGTGTGTGGGCTCTCCTCTGTGATCCACGACCTGGACCAGTGCTCCCAGTACATGGACTGCACTGAGACCAGGCTGGTCCGAGACACTCTGGTCCTGATGAAACCCAGTCTGGATTTCCTGGATGGTCACATGGGTCGGTCCAGATTAAAGATTAGAAACATTTAAACCAAACTACAAAGAAACGTTCCTGAAACGTTCTCAAACGTTGATAAAATGTTTGTGGTTTCAGACACATCTCTGTTTTACTCCGAGCTGTTGGCCAGACTCTGCTCTTTGGCCAAGCCTTTCCCCGCTTTGATTGGTCGGCTGTGTAGCCAATGTGAGGAGTGGTTACTGACGTGTTGCGAGCCGATCCTTGTTCCCAAGTGCAGCTTCCTGCAGCAGCCAGGGGGGGCGCTGCAGCACACACTGACTGCACTGCAGGGAGGTAAACAGTAGATATCATAGTAATAATAACAGGTGTGACAGGTGCAGCAGGTTTTACCTGTCCTCGTGTCTTCAGGTGTTCTCTGTCAGGACATCAGCCTGGAGGCGGAGCTTCTGGTTGCAGGTTCAGATGACGGCGTGGTGGCGGTCTGGAGTCTGGCTGACCAGCAGCTCATACACTCACTGCTGGG
Source organism: Argyrosomus regius (assembly GCA_946959425.1). Taxonomy (NCBI): domain Eukaryota; kingdom Metazoa; phylum Chordata; class Actinopteri; family Sciaenidae; genus Argyrosomus; species Argyrosomus regius. Next base: position 658,500 of record OX336888.1, read on the forward strand.
ACACACAGGTCAGTCTGAGACAAGTCAACACGATCAATAATTATAATTAGAATTAAAATAATCGAATCTGTGTTTTCTGTGTTTCGTGTAGGTCCAGTTCTGTCCGTCAAAGTGAATGACAGCTCCGCCCACTGTCTCTCATTGGCTGCTGATGGCTCTCTGAGGAGGTGGAGTCTGACAAACGGCCAACAGCTTCTCTGCATCCAGGAGGCGGTGCCTCTTGACTCCGCCCCTTCATCAGTACACCTCCACCTGTCTGCACAGAGCCAGCTGCTGTTTGTCTACACCAGCGCACAGGTACCACGAATACTGTTATGTGCGGACCGTCCACTGTGAACCAGGACCTGAACCAGTACTCCCAGTTCATGGGCTGCACTGAGACCTGGCTGGTCCTGGTCCTGGTGAAACCCCGTGTGGATCTTGTCGTTGTTCCAGGTGAAGGTGTGGAAGCTGGACGGCTCTGAGCTCCTCAGCAGCAGCAGCATTGATGAAGGGTCGGTGGTTCTGGGGGTTCTGGAGGACTCTGTGTTCTCTCTGTCTGGTTCCGGTCTGGTCCGAATATCTCGTCCTGTCGGTGGAACTCAAACTGTGGAGACTCAGCTGGAAAACTCAGCAACTCGTCTGACTCTCGTGAACTCGGTTATGTTACCGAAACGTGAGAAAGTGTTTGTGGTTTCTAAAGAAGGATTCCTCCATCAGGTACGTGTCAGAACTCCACCCACCGGACCGGACCGGACCTCCAGAAACTAAAGAACATTTACTCAAGTACTGCACTGAAGTATGACCTTTAACTTCCTGTCTGCAGGTTTCCAGGACGGGGAAACAGACGGCCGCTGAGTTTCCTGTCGCTCCTTCGTTACTTTCAGTGACTGAAGATGAGAAGATCCTGATAGCAGGTCGATCTGAACTCTTTGTCTTCAAATCAGTTTGAATTTGTTGATTTCATTGATTATTACTGATTATTGTTCTCTGAGGTGAGACATTCAAACATTCAAATAATGAAGATTAACAGATTTTAGAGCAGCATGGACAAAAGACAAAGTATTCCATCACATGTTGGCTTAAAACGCTCAGACGTGTCATTAATTGGCCAAAAACTCGATATCGAAGGTCTCTGTGGCGTCTCTGATGAAGACGTTGTTGAAGACGGTAAAGACGTTGTTGAAGACGGTAAAGACGTTGTTGAAGACGGTAAAGACGTTGTTGAAGACGATGATGAAGACGTTGATGACGTTGTTGAAGACGGTAAAGACGTTGTTGAAGACGTTGATGAAGACGTTGAAGACGATGATGAAGACAATGATGAAGATGTTGATGAAGACGTTGAAGAAGACGTTGAAGATGTTGAAGACGTTGATGAAGACATTGATGAAGACGTTGATGAAGATGTTGAAGTTGATGAAGATGTTGAAGTTGATGAAGATGTTGAAGTTGATGAAGACGTTGGTGTTTGTTGTTTCTGTTGTCTGCAGGCAGCGATCGGACTTTGAGTCTCTTCAACATCAACACAGACTCTGTGGACAGATTCCTCGACCTCCAACACGACGACAGCGTTTTGTCCGCCTGCGTGTCGTCGGACTGCAGACAGCTCGTCTCCGGAGCTGCTGACCAGCTCATACGGGTAACACACACAAACACACACACAGTAACACACACACAGTAACACACACAAACACAGTTCACAGTTAAAGATAATGCAGTTAGCTTAGCATTAGGCAGCAGTATTCATTCATGTCTTCCTGTTGTCTTCATGAACGTTGTCAGATCTGGTCGGTGACGACCGGCGCCCTGATGGACACTCTGTGTGGTTTGAATGCTCCCGTCACCTCGGTGCTTCTGTTTAACGGCTTTGTGGTTTCGTCCTCGACGGCCGCTTCCTGTATCCATGTTTGGAGTCTGACGTATGACGCCCGCCACAAACCCAGGGCCCACATCCCCGCCGGCTGTGCTCACGCCTCCATCACTAAAGACGGCGATCAGATTTTCTACGTCCGGCACCCGAGCCAGAAAGAGGTCATGAGCTGGAACAACAACACAGGTCAGACAGAGAGAATAAACATGTTTCCTATGAACCTGTTCAGCTGGTACCAGTTCTGAACCTCCTCTGGGTCTCCCTGCAGGTTCTCTCTCGGATCGCTTGCCGGTCTCTGCTGAGGTTTGCTGTCTGGAGTTAGCTCAGCACAAACGGCTGCTGCTCTGCGGTCTGACCACCGGCACCGTCCTCATCTACCCGCTAGCCCTGCCTCAGGAGACGCTCTGCATCCCCCCACCAGAGAGCCTCTCCAGGGTGCTCTGCCTGGCCGTCAGCCACCAGGAGAAGCACGTGGCGGTGGCCTACGAGGACTCCGTGTCTCTGTTCGAGATCACCACCAGAGACAGCTTCCCCACGGTGGAGGGACCCCTGCAGGGGTTCTCCCTGTCCCTCCTCCATGCCCCGCTGTCCTCCATGGCCCTGCTGTCCGACCGCAGGCTGCTGTACGGGACGAGCTGCGGGGAGGTGAAGCTCTACGACTTCAGCAGCGGCAGCAGTTCCGACCTGGAGCCTCATTGCAGCAGAGTGACCTGTGTGACGGCCAGTAACTGGGGGACGCATGCTCTGGTGGGCTCTGAGGATGCCGTGCAGAGGATGTGGGCTCTGAACCCAGTGGTCCTGGACCACACCATGGAGTACAAGGTCAGAGCTACTGAGCAACAGACCAGCAAACAGTTTGTAACGGTTTATAACAATGTAACGACAGTTTAATCTGGTTCTTGATGTTCAGGGGTTTTTCTTCGAGGGCGTCCTCTCTGCTGCGTTCTCTGAGAGTGACCAGGTCGTCTTCACCGGATCTCAGGACAGAACCGTCAAAGTGTGGAACGTCGCTACAGGTACTGATGAGGTCCGACGCTTTTGCAAACAAAACACGACACCTGAGGTGGCGCTGACCGCTGAGCACAGTTTTCTGTTACTTAAAGGGTCTATATATATATATATATATATATATATATATTCAACACCACTAGGTGGTGCACAAGAGCACAGAGTCTCAGACTAAAACAATGAACGCTACAGAACCAGAGCCAAAATTTTACCTCACAGATAAAACACACACAACAAACAAAACAAAAACAAAATAAAACTCATTCAAACGATCTTTGTTTGGTCAAAAAGTTAGATGTGAAAAAACAGGCTCCAATGGCTGCAACCAAGCGGCAACCTCCATGTCTGGGATCCATAAGTCCCCATGTTCAAATGTCCAACTTCACAGCAGAAATAAACATGTTTACAGCCTGGTACAAAAAACAGTTTTGGTCTCTATAGCTAATTTCCCCGTTCATGACAACTGTACTGAGGGTGAATTTATATACAACTCACCTGTTCAGATTATATTAAGGCTTAAAGTTATGCAGGATTAAGAGCATGGACGCCTTGATTGACAGGTGGGTGTCCTTACAGATGCAACCAGGCGTCATTCAGCCCGCCTCAGCTCCACCAATGAGCCACGTCTTTGTACTAGGTGTAAACATGTTTATTTCTGCTGTGGACATTTGAACACGGGGCCTCGTCTGTTTGTGTCTCTTCCTGTCAGGAAACCTTCTCTACGTTCAGTACGTCTACTCGCCCGTCATGAAGATGGTGACCTTCAGGAACGGCTTCGTGGCGTTGTCTCAGCAGGGCTCCGTCATCAGGGAGGTGTTTCACTGTCCAGACCACATCAGCCCGGACTACAACCCGCTGAGGAACGTCAAGGCTCAGTACCGGGTCACCTCCAGGGAGAAGAACCGGGACGGCCAGCAGAGTGCTGTGTCCGAACTCCAGGACTTCAACCCGGCCCAGTTCAACCTGAACCTCATGAGCATGCTCAAAGCCAAACCCTCGTCCACCTGCCTCATCCTGTAGGACACCAACGTGGACCTCAGGACCTCCAGAGACCTCCAGGTCCTCTGAGGACAAATCTATTTTTATTGTTAAGAAATGAATTCATGTTACACACTGTAAATACAAACATTATGGATCTAATTTGATTTATTTATATATGAAACATGTTCAAACATTTGGACAAAATTTTGACTTTCTTCAGCTTTAAGACAAAAACACATTTCAATTTTCAGCCACGTTTAGTCAGAAATTAGATTTTTAAATGAAGCTCATGTTTGAGACGATCAGAGGAGACGTGGACGCTGCACACGAAGTTTAGATGTTTTTATGGACACATGAATCCAGATCAGAATCCAGATCATCGTCACAGATCACAGAGGTGAGTGTTGGATTTAACGTGTCACTAACGAGCTTCCTGAGTCTCAGGTTAGAAAAACGATTCTTCATCAGCTGACGAGGACTGTCTGCCTGTTAGCTGTTAGCCTTTAGCGTTACTATGAATCACAAATGAAGCTCATCAGCATCTGTTTGCATCATTACATAACGCTGAGTCAGAGTTTCATCATGTTGGACAGTCGTGGAGTTTTAATGATTCACTGAAAGTCTCCAAACATTACAAAAACTAGCGAGTCGACAACTTTGCTAACAGCCAAACATCAGCAAGGTCAACAACAGCAGACATAGCAGCTAACAAACTGAGCTAACATTAGCTAACAGCAGCTAACAAACTGAGCTAACAGCAGCTAACAAACTGAGCTAACATTAGCTAACAGCAGCTAACAAACTGAGCTAACATGAGCTAACAGCAGCTACAGTTGTCAGCAGTTTACTTCACTGTCCATCAGGAAACTCTGTAAATCACAGCCTTGAGGCAGAGTCTGTTTGTGTGTGTGTGTGTGTGTGTGTGTGTGTGTCTGTGTGGGTGTCTGTGTGTGTGTGTGTGTGTGTGTGGTCATAAAGTCAGCAGAGCAGATAAAGCTCTTCCTGTGAATCAAAGTTAAACATTGACAGAAGTTACCTGACAAACACCTGAAGCTGAATGTGAATCTGGTCTGAACTCTCGTCTTGTTTTTCTCTTCTTCTTCAGACTCTGTTTGTTTCTCAGTCGACGGTCGGCCATGGGAAAACTTTGTGCTGTGACTTCCTGTTTGTTTCTGACAGTTGCAGCCGTGACGGCGCAGACAGGTGAGAAGATCGTCGACGGTAATGAGACTGAAACCAAAGTTAGACTAACGAGCAGTGCATGTAATGAGAGAGACGATCAGCACTGTCTGCACCATGTTTATTTTATATACAGATATAAAATATATTTATGACTAATCATTAATCTGTAAAATGAAATGATCATTTATTCAACAAACAGTTTAAATCACGTGACGAAGAACACAGAAAATCATTTTTCAGGCTAAAACCAGAAATCAAACAACAAATCCATCAGAGTCTCGCTTCACAGCGACGATTAATTCATTCATGAATTAATTAAAAATCAGTTTGAATTCTAAAAACATGAAATCGTCTTTATGAGCTGAAGCTGAATCTGTTTGTTTGTTTGTGAATCAAAAGGTTTTTTTCTTATTTTACATCTTTTTTTTTTATTTGATTCATTAAAAATTAATTTGATGAAAAATGTTGAAGCAGCTTAAAGTTCCCGTTAATGTGATTATCAGTGATTAGTCATCAGATCATAAAACACAAACCTCGTTTACACATTTACTGACGTTCTGTTACTTTAAATTAATATTATATAATATAATAATATATAATAGAAATATATTATAATATTATAAAAGTATTTTTATTGAAAGAAATCAAATAATAAAAATAAAAATCAGTCGAAGAAAAAAAAAGTTTCCTGTTGATGTGATCGAGGTCAAAGTCTGAATACTGCACCATTAAACTTCATGTACTTCATGTACTTCAATGTACTTCATGTACTCTGCTGAAGTACTCATGTAAGGTACTTCAACTTTCAGTATTTCATTTAGATTTTTACTTCACGACATTTCAGACAACGTTAATCTGACAGCTGTTTGAATTTTAATAATACATTTGTTTACATTTGTTTCATGAACAAATTAATTATTAATTATTTCACACAGATGAAGTTTGAGTTTTAATTTGAAAAGCTCAAATTAACAGATTAATTAGATTCTAAGATTTTTTATGTAAATGAATTCCTCTTCTGTCTCGTCATGATCAGGTTAATCAAGGTGACATTAATTAACATTTAATGAATATTTGAAGTGATTCTTTAATAAACAGATTAAAGACGTATTAACCTCTGACCTCTGACCTCTGACCTGCAGCTCAGCCTCAGATCGAGCGTCTGCTTCCTCAGTGGCTCACCGGCATCATCGCCGTCTCGGCCTTCCTCTTCGTCATCTTCGTCACCTTCCTGGTGAAGAAAGCGTGGTGTGAAGATCCCGACAGGCCGTCAGTCACTCACATTTCAGTCATTTATGTTTATATAATATATAATGTTTAACATGAAACTAAAGTTGGATATTTGTGTGCTGACACTTTGTCTGTGTGCAGGAGGAAGAAGGTCGAGGCCTCAGAGAGACAAAATGACGTCGTCATGACGACCAGAAACACCTACGCGACGTCGCTGGACATGGACAGGTGAGACGACAGCTGATCACCTGGATAAACAGGAAGTGCACGCAGCGAGTTTTTGAAACATGAAACAGAGTCAAACGGCACCGCGCGAGGACGACCATCAACTGTCCATATTTAATTTAAAGAATAATCGTCACTCATTTATAATTATCGTTTAAACTTTCTGATATTTTATAGACAAATCAGAATAAAAAGAAAATAAAGTTTAATGTTCAGTCCTGATGACGTTCACGTGTTGATGATGATGATGATGATGATGATGCTGACGTGTGTGCAGGAAGAAGAGCAGCGTGACGTCAGACGAAAACACCTACGAGACGACTCTGGACATGGTCAGGTGAGACGGCTCCATCAGGCTCCATCAGGCTCCATCAGGCCACACGTTACCGTTAAACGTCATCAGACTGACAGCTGATGTGAAGTCATGTGACCGCGGTGTAACGTTAGCTTTTTACATCTAGTGACGAATTTAAAGACTTCCTGTTCAGTGTCTGACCTGAATGTCGTGTTCACGTGTCCGTGCATGATAAATATGTGATGATGAAGATGATGAAGATGATGAAGATGAAGATGATGAAGATGAAGATGATGAAGATGATGAAGATGATGATGGTGACGATGATGATGATGATGATGAACATGATGAAGATGAAGATGATGATGAAGATGATGAAGATGATGAAGATGAAGATGATGATGAAGATGAACATGATGAAGATGATGATGAAGATGATGAAGATGAAGATGATGAAGATGATGATGATGAAACTCTCGTTTGGCTCTCAGTGGAGGCGGTCGCATTTCTTTCCCTCTCCTCTCCCTTATCTTCCCTGCTTTGCTTCTCTTGTCTCGTCTAGTCTACTGTCTACTGTCTCTGAGAGACTCTCTCTGCACTGCTCTCCGAACCAAAATCATGGATTTGATCAGCTGGTCTCTGAACGCAATTGACACCATCTTCTCGACGAGAAGCTTGGGTTCGGGGGAACCTAACTGTCCTGACGGAACGATTGCTGCCGGCTACACGATGGACTCATGGGAGAGGTGGAGGGTCGTGTGCCTGGCGGCTCTTTCTGTGGAGGACGTGGAAGACATCTACCTATTCGGAACCATGATTACAGGTCTTTTGCTGACTGGATTAGGCATTGGCCTGGTTTATCGAGAAATTCAGAAAACCGTGACAGCCGTCCAAAGCTCCACCGGGCTGCCCGGAATGATTGCGGCGGTGGGCAGAGCTGCTGGCACTCAGACTGTGGCTACAACCGCATTTTGGATAACATCATGGAGAAGCTTGTGGCTTTGCAAAGGCAAATGGATCGTTTTGATGACCAGAATGGACGAAGAGAGTAGCTGTGCAAATTGAAATACAGCTACTCGCCCCAAACCTAAACAATCCTAATCTTATCTGTTTTCGGCCTCCTCAACCAGCACTGGCCTCGGCCAAGGCCGCTGCTGGAACAACAACTCCCCTGGAAGAACGCTGCAGTGAGACGCTCTTGCACTCCTTCCCCCATTCCCATGAACACCTGCTGATTGTTGACTCTGTCTGGGACCTGATCAAGGCTGTCTCTGGACTGTGGCACCAAGATTGTGATACCAGGCAAAGCGACTGTCAAGGCCTACGCATACACGAACATTTATACAGACATGCACCCCCCCTACCCCCATCCCACGCCTTCGCCGCTTTGTACCCCTCAGTGTGACGGGCAGGCCTGTGTTGGCGCCGACATGAAGTCATGGCTGCCGGAAAGGATGCTGCCGTCTATACTGGGTAGCTCTCCCTCCCCTCCCCCTCCCCCTCCCCCTTCCCTCCCCCTCCCCTCCCCTCCCCTCCCATGTTGCAAGTCATGAGTTTTTATGTTGTAACGTGTACGTGCTTATGTTGCTGAGGTATTTTTTTTCCTGCTTCCACACTGTGCTCCCCACAGGAGCACAGTCTGGGGTTGCTTTTTTTCTCCTCCCCTCTCCCCTATGTTATGATATGCTGTATTTCTAAGAATTTCCCCTCGGGGATTAATAAAGGATATCTGAATCTGAATCTGAATCTGAAGATGAAGATGAAGATGAATCTGAAGATGAAGATGATGAAGACGAAGATGATGAAGATGATGAGGATGATGAAGATGATGAGGATGATGAAGATGATGATGATGAAGATGATGAGGATGATGAAGATGATGAAGATGATGAAGATGATGAAGACGAAGATGATGAAGATGATGAGGATGATGAAGATGATGAAGATGATGATGATGAAGATGATGAGGATGATGAAGATGATGAAGATGATGATGATGATGAAGATGATGAAGATGAACATGATGACGATGATGATGAAGATGATGATGATGGTGAAGATGATGAAGATGAACATGATGAACATGATGATGATGATGAAGATGATGAAGATGAACATGATGAAGATGATGATGAAGATGTACATGATGAAGATGATGATGAAGATGACGAAGATGATGATGGTGACGATGATGATGATGATGATGAACATGATGAAGATGAAGATGA